>PQWD01003979.1:0-257856 GCA_019425675.1 Leucinodes orbonalis | reverse complement strand
GATTATGCCGATGTAAATTATATTACTGGTAAAATATGATTAGTTTATTATAATAAAGATTCATTATTAACGTATATTTGCATTTGATCAATATTAATTTCCTTTTTGAATTAAAAGTGACATTGGATGATGTTTCTTAACATAGTACATCAACAGATTTTTAGGGTTTTGCTAACTCGGATTATTAACGACTGCAACCGTATTGAGCAACTTTTACAAAATGTATTTTAATTTTGAGTTTTTTAAGAGTATAGTTAGATCAGGAGAAATGTACATTGTAATTTAGCTTAAAAAAATTTGAAAATCTTAACCTTCCTTTCTGAAACATGATTGGATAAACCAGGCATAGTTTCTATTAATTATTTAAGGTACAAATTTGTGTTAGAGATATTTTTTTAAATCTGCAGGACATTGAATGTCTGTATAGAATTTTAAAATAGGTATTGAAACTTTCATTTAATTTTATTATGTAGGTGAAATATAAATTTACAATTGGGTATTTGACACCACTAATCGTTGACGCACTTTTTATGAACTGTCAAAAAGGAACGTTTCCATATTTTGTATGAGATTATTGAAACGTGACGTCATTGCACACTAACATCAATTGACCTAATATTTATTAGTTTCAGTGTATTTAAAAATACAATATTGCAAATAAACAAAATGATCAATGAAACGACATGTAAAATAAAGTGCACTTTTATGAAAATAAGGTTTGGTATTTTTTGCGAATGGTGGAGAATACCGAATTAGATATAATAAAACAATTACCTCCTTCTAAACAAGTAAAACTTAACAGATTGTATTATCTTTCGAATTTTGTTTGAACAAAATAAGGAAAATCCATTCTAACACCAAATGAAATACCTACTAAATAATTGAAACACAATTCTTTGCTAAAGATGGCGGCACGCATCTGTATCTAAAGTGCAACACTCATGTTACCGACAAAAACTGAACAATACAACCAAATGTTTACTTTTGCGAATTATCTCTGACAATAGATATTAAATTTAATGATTCGATTACTACAGAAAAACGAAAAACGCCAAACAAAAATATCATGTTACCGACATAGGGAGACCTTCTGGCCAAATGGGTCAAAACAGGTAGGAAATTGTTGCTACCATTATTTTTAAAGATACTCAGTTTTAAAAAACGGAATAAATATGCCACTTTTTAAAATTAAAATTATTGTATTTTGTGTAGATGCAAACAAATTAGACTACTAATAAGTGATTCTAATTTCGTATTAAACTATAAATGTTTTTAATTTCCTATGACATTAATAAAAACATTTTTTTATATTTTAACCTTGTAAATATAAATCAAAATGTGAAAACATACTATATTTGGTAGAATAAATAAAAGGACTTCATAGACTCTACAGTTATTTTTTCTCAACTCTATTAGAAATTAAAATATATTTAATAAATATATTTTTAGGCTGACAAAATTTGTTAGCTGTATATAATACTTTTTTGCATATTAAATTTAATAATGTTTATAAGGGAAAAAAAGCATTGAGGTACGTTCAAAATTACTGTATAAATTAAATAATTGACTCTGTTCCGTGACCGTTACACTTTTATTTTTATCATTTAAAAGTCTCACTGAATTCATAACTTTCATAAAATAAATGGTATGTTTAGGTGGTAAGTATGTATTCCTTTAATTTCATATTATAGCAAAATTTTGAAAGGCATAAAGGAAATAATGTATTCGCTTAACATTAAAAAAAATGAAAAACTTTAATCAGAGTACCTTAAATAGCTGGTTCATGTGATTTTTAACGTTCTTCAGTTATTTTAAAATATGGTATAAGATAGTTGCCGCTTCATTTTATTCATTTGGTAGAGCACATTAAGTGTCATGTACATTTCCAGCATGACCAACAATTATGTGTGCAGGTATAAACCCTTCATATACATCAATTAACAAAACAACCATTTAATTAATAAAAGCATTAAGTTAAGATCAACCGGCCGTATCTGGTTTTCTTAAAACACTCAATTTTTATAACGACCGAGCTTTCGTAGCATAGATCTACGGGCGTCTACGAGACCGTAGTCTCTCTCTGTCTGTACATTTTTTTGTTTTTTTTTGGTGTTCATTTCCGATTTATTTGCAATAACCGATACCTAACATTCCGCCAATAGGTTCAAATAGACTATACATCACATAAATCAACATAGAGCACATACCCAAAATGTCCGATGCGGTGCACGTCAACAATAACTCACAAAACAGTTAAGCTCACAAAATACAAACTATCACATGAACATGAACACCCCGCCGCGTGACGTCACCCGAAATACTTTAATTCGTCAAGTATGTAACGGGACGGTCAGTGTACCGCGTAATTATCGGGTGGCCTAAGTATTGAGTTGCGTTAGGAAGCGAACCGTTCACGATGTCACGGCTCGCTTGCGACTGGCCGAGCCATCTGATTCCAGTCAGTAGCGTGTGAGCATCGAAGGGGCGGGCCTGGCAAGGGAGGCACGCACACAGCCGCAGCACGCCTACACGTGCACGCACGCACACGCGCAACGGCCGCCGTACACACGCAAACGGCCGCGTGCATACGCACACACACGCGAACGCGCCGTGACCATTGTTTCAATTGTAATGAAACGTGATACGGTGGGTGAAAGTGATTTTTAATCTGCGTTTTGGCATGTAAGAACATGCTTTGCTGTGATTGGATAGATTTGGCAAAAAATATAATCTTAGATGTGAGGTATATTTTTTTGGATATAAAATTGTATTCATAGCAATTTCATTTTTTAGCCTGCAAATATGTTTATCTCCGATGGTAATCAAGTGGATTGAATGTATTTATTTAAAATATTCATTCATTTAACATTATTGAATCCATGAAGGGTTTGTGCATTAAAATGCACATTATAGGAAGATTTAAAGCTTTGATAAATGTTTCTACATTAGGTTTGTTAGTATTCAAACTGTTTAAGATTTTTTTTTTATTTGGGTAAAAAAACAATGTAGAACAATATTTGCTTACAAATAACAAAAGTGCTATTTCTACACCAGCATCAATTACCACAGATTAATAAATACATAGTGAATAAAGAGTGGCAACAACTTTAACGTTTAAGATTTGTTAGCATAGGTAGGTTATAAAAGTGGTTTTAGGAACTTAGACAAGTATACATACTATTATATATTTATACTTATTTAGTTTTAAATTCACTTTTGTTATGTAAGAACTTTTTTATTAAGTTGGTTCAACAAATTGATTTACTTTTAGTTCTTTGTTTGATTTACAAATATGTGTTTATATGTACCTATGTATTACCAATTGGATTGGAAGGTTTTTTTATAATTTTTCTAGTAGTCTATATTTATTAGATATAAATTTACCAACATAAAAGGTCAATTTACATAGCTATAGGTAGTTATAGATAGATAGATAAATATAATTCTTTATTGCACACCAAAAAAAGATACATATTTAACAACAAATGAAGGAAAATAATGCAATTCAGGCGGCCTTATCGCTTGGAGCGATCTCTTCCAGACAACCTCACAAACATAGAAAATTAACAACATGAAAGGTAAATAAAATAAATATACATACATTGATATTAACACAGTGCCATCTATTTCCAAACTAAGCATTAAGCTTGTAATATGGGTATTAAAAAATAACATACTTATATACTTTTTTTTGTAAATACATACATGTAATTCATAGGCATGTTCTATTGTTCATGCACACAAATGTTTGTACTGCCTGGGGATCGAACCCGGAACCCTTGGTATAAGAGCCGACATCCCAATTAATAGGTCGTAAATTACTGATAGTCGTCAAAATTGACGAATCCGAATTGACCAAAAAAAATATGTTACATTGACTAAATCCACCCTTACCGACCCACCAATCCCCACCACTATAAACGAAAACAATAAAAGAGGACATAACCAAAAATGAATGATTGCAATAAGTGCCTGTACGCATAAAGTTTACAGCCTCCGCCTAACCGAGGTACCTTCGCGTACGTTTATACCTAGAGTCGTGGACATAAAGTTGGCAGTAAAGCCGTTTACGAGGGAATGCCTCGGTGGCGACTTGTGTCCAATGCACTGGGCGCTCATGTCACTAAGTCGGTTTAGCCTCCGGATAATGAACTATTTCCATTTTTAACAGTTTATATTCAGAGCGTCGGTGGCTCAGTGGTGCGGACTGTCGCCTTCCTACCGGGAGGGCTGAGGTTCAAATCCCGACACGTACCAATGTATTTTCGAATTTTCGAAAAATATATGTACGTTATCCGACGCTCTTACGGTGAAGGAAAACATCGTGAGGAAACCTTCATGCACGCCTGCGAAGAGATTCGAAGGTTGTGTGTGAAGTCGTCCAATCCGCACTGGGCCCGCGTGGACGACGAAGGCCTAATCACCCTACACGGGTAGGCTCGTGCCCCTCGGTGGGGACGTTTAATGAGCTGATGATGATGATGATATTCAGAAGCTTTCATGTTCAATACGAATACGAACGTAAATAAATATCCACTGACACACACAGCGCCATCTAGCCCCATATTAAGCGCAAGCTTGTAGTAAGGGTACTAAACAACTGATAAATAATAAATATTTTAATATAATTTTTTAATTTTTATTAAATTAATATTTTTTTTATGGTTGAGACATCGGCTTTTATACCAAGTGTTCCGGGTTCGATCAAACAGTAGCAGCCGGGCAGTACAAACATTTGTTTTTGTTTAGTGTTACGAAGTAAAAAGGACGGTCAGGACGCCCACCTGATGGTAAGTTAGCCATGGTACGCCTGACCATGACAGAGCGGCATTGACGGAGACCAACAACTGATAGACAGTTATTATTATCTGTTAATGCCGCACTGCGCCCGACACCAGAGACACAGATCTTAGGTCTCTAAGACCCGGTAATTTCACTATGCCGGGAATGCCTCGGTGGCGACTTGTGAACAATGCACTGGCGCTCAGTTATGTCACTATTAAATATTGACTCGTAAATATTATTTAGAGTGTAACCTAAGTGTCCGTACGTAGTGATGGTTGTATTATTGGCTACTGCATCACGGGTCCTGGATAGTGGAACCAATCCCCTACAATATAAACATTTGTGTGCTTTTAAAATAAAGAAATTACTACTGACATTCATACAGCTTCTCTCTCTCCCTCTCTTTTCAACCTATCGCAGTCCACTGCCGGACATAGTTCTCCTCCGTCTTGCGCTAGATATCCTGGCCCTCCACTTTCCTCATCCAGCCTCCACCAGCGACCTTTCGCAAGTCGTCGGTCCATCGGGCCAGAGGGCGCCCTACGCTACGCTTGCCAAGATACGGTCTCCACTCCAGAACTCGTCTGTTTTAACGGCCATCGGTTCTGCAACATACCTACGTGACCAGCCCACTGCCACTTAAACTTCAAACAGCTTCATCTAGCCCCAACTCAAGCATGGATTTTTTACCTTCGGTAGGCGCTAAGTAACGGAGAAAATAACGAACCTGGATCCCTTTGTATAATAACCGACTTTTCAACCAGTACAAAACATGTCATGAAACTATGGCTATTATTTCAAAGACAAAATCATTAGTGGCATTCAACCTTACACACTTCACCGAAATGCAACCGTCAATTGCAAAACAACAAAACGCGTCCCAGTCAAATAATGTCACCCGCAATTAAGTTGCATGGTAATCAGTGTTGACAAATCGACATTGTTACACAGTGGCTGAATCACACATATATTTTCAGTTTAAAACTTTTTACCGAATAATAGAGCCTACCATAGACTGAGTTCTTTGTAGACTAAGTTCGTTGACGCACATTCGAGGGCCCATGTGGTTTAATGGTGCCACTGTGCAATAAAAATATTTGTTATTAATAAGTATATTTACAGTCTATCTTTTTTAGAATTAAATATTTCCTTTGCTTCAATTAACATTTTGAGTTCACATTTTAAAAAAACATTGGCGCCAAAAATGACGTTACTAGCAATTGACAGCCGCAAATTCGCGCCACAGACAAAATGGTTTTGCTTTTTAGAACTAACAATTTAAAATGCCAGTAACACAATTAAAAAAGAATTGCAGGCAAAAGTGACGTTTCCCAATTGACAGCCGCGAATTCGCGCCATAATCAGAGTCGCAAAACCAACAACGCGTTCGCACGCCGACGTAACGCCGGCCACGCGACGATTACAATGACTTGGCCCTAATTTATGCCGGCTAATTTCACGCTCGCTCTTATTTATTGTTGAATTTCGCTATACCATGTCACGGTTTTCGACTCGCCTGGTTATCTGGGTATGATTGAGATGTTACTTTTTTGTAGATCAGGCTCGATTATGCGTTGAAATTAGAATATTGTGAAATAAATATGCACTGTTTTGTTGGGTTTAAAAATAATTTAGTTTTGTCTATATTGTAACTGGTTGATCGGAAAGGATTTAATTTGACTTTGGAACAATCAGCGTGGAAGTAGAGGAGGCCATTGATCAAGAGTAGAATTTTAGATGTAGGTATTAATGAATCTAAACAATAGTAAGCCCTCCATATTGATTCGTGGATAAAAAACTCGGGAATAAAAATAACAATAGATTTTCAATTGTTCTTCCCGCGACAACATACGAGCGGTTTGCGGTCGATGGCAAATCCTTAAAAAAAAGTCATAGACAAAAGATTAGTTAGCGTTACTTTAGTAGTCAGTAACTATGGCTATGAATGAAATTTGTTGTGGTTAGCCACGTTTTATCAAGGGTTCAAGTGATAAACACGGGATTTTGTTAAAACTATAAGAACATATATTCTCTGAAAAATATTTGCTCAGTCCAACATACAAATTTTGGGACCCAAGCCAACCTCACCTGCTCGTGGAGCATCGTACTGAATAGTGAACGAGGATATGGCAACGTGGCGGATTACGGTCCAAACTCTTTTTGTGGTCGTTATTTAAATAGGTAGTAGTAGTAGAAATTAATAGAAGAATAATATTTCATTAATAATAAAAGAATCATGAATACCTACCTAAAATATAATTGATCCATTTAATACGGTAATTTATTTGAACCACAGACAAGACTGCTTAATTTTAAAAAATCCATTTTTAACTACAGCAAAGGAATCTTCAAACAAATCCAACTGCAAAGGTCGCTCTACACAATACTGTTCGGAAATCACACCGCACCTCCATTACAACAACAGTTCTATAATTTTAAATTTTTCAACCCGAATTAATTCAACCATCAAAACGGCCCCATTACAAATCGCCGTGATTTACTAAAAAATAAATAATGGAACTTTTTCGCGTACAAAGAAAGTGTTTGTCTAAGAACAATGTGGGGCACCGCAGCGGGACATCTAGATACGCGGGGCTAAAGTATTTTCTTTGGGATTTTTTTATTTGCGTACAGTCACGAGTTTGTTAAAGGCTGTGTATAAGTGACTTTCGACTTTATGGCGTTGACTTAAGCACTCACAGTGTGATGCATTTTGTGCACTGTGTACACTGGTTGAATAGCGTCCGATCCTTAATTTACGCATCGATAGACTTATTTTGTAGTTTCGTGTTTGTAAGGGATTGTTTCTTGGAGCGCGTTTTGTAACATTGCACACAAATACTACCCATTGTGTGTTATTGTGCAAAATATTTGTGTGATTTCAGTTTGGATTGTGTACTTTAATTAAAAACGTCTTTGGACTTTAACAGTCATGTGAGTTAATTAAAATATGTATTATATGTTGAAAATAGGTCTGTTTATTTTGTGATCCCAGTGGGATAAAATAACTTAATACATAGTTCCCTGTAATCGATGTAATGAAAGTAATCAATAAATTATTGACAGAAACAAGGGAAACATCGTTCAATCAATCAAACCCTAGCAAATCTCACGTAAAATCAAACATTAATGTTATCTGCACAATGCAATCACAGTGCCTACTGCGTCTGCTAATATATCTGTTACCAAATTACCCTGTGCGTAATCTGTTGCAATTTTGCGAAAAAAAATAATAAATCATGGCCGTGGCCCTTCGATGGCTCCCGCAGCTGCCGCGCCTTACACGCTCCGCCAGCCACTGACAACATCCACGGCTTTAAGTAACGAATGCTTTGTGCGTGCCGATAGATTAGTCCTGTGCCGCGATTCGGCGGTTACCTTTTCGGTTTGGCCTTACGAATATTTAAATTTCGAACGCCTATTTGCAATTTAAGGTAATTGAAGATAGTTGAATATCGTCTAAATGTGGAATGTGTCTTTTGACGTATTATGATCAGTTAGTAATTTAAAATTATGGATTTAAATATAGAATGCCCATTTGCAATTAGAGGTAATTTAGTTTATTATTTTTAAAATATATAATGTGTGTTTTGAGGTTACGTATATGATTAGTTATTCCTTATTTAAAATGATGATTTCAAATTGGAATAAATTATCGCATTGTCATTAAATATAATTTTTTATATCTATTGATGATGAAGTCTTTTAAAATTGATCAGCTTTTTGAATGTTTTAAATTTAAAGCTCCTTAAGAACATAGGTAAATTTTTATTAACGTTACCGCCAATTTCTCTAGCTTGCACCACAAGGGGTGGATTAAAAAAGAACGAGCTCGGATCTACCGATAGGTTACATTACAGATTAGACGGGACGCGGCAAATTGACGCGAGGCGTCTTCCGCAGTGCAACGTGCGGTTTGCACTTTGAGCTGCTGATATCCCCTCTTAAACATTTTAAAAGAAAGATTAGCAGTGTAATTTATTGTTCATTTTATTGTGTTAGCATATTTATGTATAAAACAACTTTTTACCTGATGATGGAAGTTTTTGTAAGTTACTAAGGCACTAAGAATTGTAATATAAAGGTTATACCGCTTAAAAATAAAGTGATAGTATCCTTTAAAATATCCAAGCCATATTTGCAATTAAAAACCTATAAGTACCTACCCAGAGAAACAAAATCTCTACATATGTATAAGTACGTATTTGTATATAGATTTTATAACACATAAGTAAATAAGGTATTCAACCCTCTGCTGAGAGCCCACAAGCACTGTTAAACGTTAAGCTTAATAAAACAACAGTATTAGCTTTTTTACATTTAATGATATGTACCCTTGGATGCCTCGGGCAATGAATTCATAAATAAACAACTCTGAATTTATAATCATGTTGCATCTATAATAATAATGAGGGGAATATTAATACTTGAGTTTAGCTTCGAGACCGTGATCATGAATATACATATCTATATGCCTACATAATTAAGTACTAGGTATGCTAGTACATAGACAAATAGGTACCTACTAAGGTAAAAATATTCAAACAATTTTGTTGAATTTTAATACTTAGTAGTGATATATTAAGGTATAGATTGGATAATATGTATCTACAAGTAGGTATTAAGGTAGATGCATAGGTAATTATTACCATACTACGTATTTTAATTTCAAATCTTCGTTATAGATAGGTACCTAACCTAGGCACATAACTAAATGTTGAACTCCATTAATGTAAAGTATTTAGAGTCTTTTTAGTGACCTGTAATGTAGAGTCAGTATAAATTCCCTATTCTCTAAATGGTTGTCACAAGTTATATTTCAACTTTCATGTAGTAAATAATTACGATGAATCGTTGTTTTAATTAGAAAGTTGCCACAAACGGCAAAAGTATTCTCAAATTAAGAATGGCGTTTTTTTTTATTCAAAAAGTGCAGCGCCTCCTTGCCGCCGTTCGGCATTCGAATAATGAAAAAGTTGAAAAGGCATTCTATTTTCAAAATATTATGACTTTGGAGCGCGCGCCCGTTTTCCCCCTTCAGTGAAAATTGCGCACACTAACGCAAAACGCACACAGGCTCGACCCTAACTGCCTTTGTTGTTGACGTTCTTGTAAATATTGCATTGTAGACACGTAAATACCTGCCGTACGATTTTGCAGTCGGTAAATATTTTGACGTTTTACGTTGAAACTATAAAGCTTCTTCTTTGTTTTACATAAACTTGTCTAGATTCGAATATATCACCTGCTAAACTTATAGATATTTTGTTTTTATCCTAGTTTTAGTAATTGATAGTTAAAATAAAAAATAAACCATCATTGTAATACTTCAAGATCTTAAATCCAAAAATGCTTTACATAAGCACCCAATACATGTTAAAGACTTAAATCCACTCCTTACGTTTCGCGCAAAAAAATACATAAATAAATCGAACAGTAACCGATACTAAAACAACGAGGTGCATCATATTACCGCACAACACACGCACATAGTCCGTCTCACTTGCACGCGGAGCTTTCCCGCATAACGTCGTCGCAGGTGGCGCGGGGCGTGTTCTGTCTCGTGATTGGTGGAGGGGTGAATGGCGGTGCGGCTCCCGTCGGCCGGCGGCCGTCGGCATTTTCCCGGCGCTGTACGTTCGATTTTCGAAAACGCAACATTCGCGGCTGTGTCAAAATTCCATGAATAAAAATACCTACAGTGAAAATATTTTGTGACAGGACATTGTGAAGTGCCGGGTGGTCATTCTATATTAACGGTTACATTTTAAAAGAGGTGATTTTAAATAAAGCGTGGATAATGTTGTTCCAAATTTAAATTATCATTAAATATAAATTTGTGTTATTTCGATGTTGGTAATAGTTTCAAAAGTTTAGAATGTTGTTTAGGAAGACATGTTACCTAATAAGATGTTTTAAATTTTGGTATCTCTGGATTTATTAAAGTTATAATGAAACCACACATTGTTTTTACGTTGTTAATGCCAGTAGCCCTTTCAATCTGTGTTTATCTGATAAATGCGAATTTCTTCCTATTTTTGATAAGAATAATACCTGTACTTGTATGTTATCAAAAGTAAGTAACATTCGAAACCTTCTCATATAGAGCTTCAGAGTTTTTAAGTCTCAATTTTATGTCAATACTGTTTTAATGTTTTGCATAAAATAGAGATAGCAATAAATGTGTCCGCATGACACTCATTGTCATGGGCTTTTGACTAGTTTTAGGAATTCTGAATTCGAAGTAACAGACTTTACTTCAGTAAGTACCAATTTGCAATAAAAAAATGAAGTCTTTAAATTTAAAACTACCAATCCAAATGTAACTTCGTTGTAGAAAATACAAAATCATTGACATCTAAAAGCAGTTTATCAATTTTTTCAATTTTGTTCAATGCATTTTTGGTTAGGCATTATATTGGACCTTACCTTAAATTATATTCTTCCCAAGTTGTGTCCATTTCAATGAATGTTTGAACTAAAAATCATGGCATTATTTCATATCGAAATAATAGGTAAGCACATACTGTAATTATAGGTAATAACTTTATTTTCTGAAAACTTTTACAGAATTAAAGTATCGTTGGCTCTAAATTTTGAAAAAACTGTTCCAGGACCCAGTTTTTCCCTTCACAAGTTTCTCAAATAAAAACTGTTTACAAATTAAAAGGTATAACTCTGGTCTATTTGCGCCGAAACATGGATCTGCCACATTAAAAACTCCATCTTCATAGTTATTAAATAAATATCAGCCCACTGTTGGAACAGCCTACCCTGAGGACATTCTAGAGATCTTGCATTCATCCAATAAACTTGTAGCGACAAGTCTCCACTCACTGGACCTGAGTCGCTGATTAGGAAGAATCCAAAACTCTTTTGGACCGATGAAAAAATGATATATGGTTAAGAAGTCGGCTTATACGTATAACAAAGGTGCCAGGTTCGAGCCCCTTGCACAACATTTGTGTGCATGGACATGTCCGTGTGGACATGTTTGTGTCCCAGACCATTACAAACAGACAAGTTCATGCAAAATGTTTGTAATGCCCGGAGATTGAACCTGGAACCCTTGGTATAGTAGCTATTTTGTTTCGTTTCCGTAGATTAAGTTAGTTTGTGAATTTAGAATCATGTGTAAATGTAATAACAATTTGGAGTTTTCAATAACTTTGTGTTAATACAGCTACTGCCTGTGGCAGTCCACTGCTGGGCTTGCCACGCATGACAGACAGTTTGGAGATAGCTGTACATATAAAAGGCTAAGTTGAATGATAGATACCTGTTTGCATTTTTTTTATATTACAAAGTATACAGGACGGTCAGGACGCTCACCTGATCGTAAGCGATACGCCTGACAAAGACAGAGCGGCATTGATTGAGACCAACAACTGACAGACAGTTATTATTCACAATCAATGCCACACTGCGCCCGTCAGCTTAGACAACAGATATATAGTCTCTTATACCTGGTAATTTCACTAGTTACAGTGCACTCATCACAGAACATAAAAGTGCATAGCACTTACAGCGATATCTGGCACTGCGGTGGTATCTACCTAGATGACGCAGTACCAAGTCCTAGTAAGCTCTTTATTTCGTCCCTCAGCCGCCTTTTACGCCACCCCCGAAATGAATCAACGCACAGAATTTCCTGGAAAAGTTATCACAAAAAAATGTTTATGTTATGTAGTCAACATAACGACCAGTGTACTCACCTTATGGTAAGTGAAANCACATACCTATGACAGATTCAGTGTTGAAGGAAACGTATATAGTGCGTTTACAGTTATTTTACCTCTAGTAATGTTGGCTCTATGCTGTATATACGAGGAGGGTATACGACTCCATACGAAAAAATGTAATCCATAAACGTTACTAGTCCTAGTTTGTCATAGGTACATATTATATTACCTATATTTAGGTAATATAGAATACACCTAAGCTTTGTATTTATCATAACTTCTTCCAGCACGACCCGATCGAAGTGATCCCGGTATAAACAAAACAAATCGTTAACGTTCCTTTGTCCCGAATTCCAAGACAAATTCACAATTTCCAGAGGTTGGGAACAAAAATCACACCTCGCTAAGAGCATTACGAACGTTTATAATCGGCTAAATATCGAATTGTTCCACCCATTGTTGGAGGCTTTAGGCCTACGGAACCCTCCTGAATTGGTTTCGAGAGTTTTAAGCCTGCCGCCTTTGGAAAAACTTGATGAGCGCAAGCAATAATAGCACTTAACGCAGTCAGAAGAAAGCCCGATTTTGGTGTTGGGGCGGACTCAAATAATTCCTGAAAAGTGAAAGCTTTCCTACGCAAGGTATTTAGGTTTAAACTCCTATTGAAAGAGGTGAAAGTTTGGGGGTGGTTTTGCTGTTCGATTTTGAGCGTTCTTCTGTTGATTTTAGGGTAGGTTTTAGGGTGGATTTACATGTTTTCTGTGCTGTAGTGTTGAGAAGATTGTGCAGTAACGAGTCTACACACAGAGTGTAATTGTATCGGGGTCAGGATCGACCCGCGATATGTAGGGAGGGGACATGTCGATGATTTGCGGGATCGTGCACATGGTTACGACTCTATTGACAGTCGATAAAATAAGTATCGATAAATTGAATTTGTATTAAATTTAGTTACTACTTTGATTTAAAATCGAACGTTTCTAACATCCGTTATTAAATTAATAAATATACACTGACATTCACACAGCGCCATCTAGCCCCAAGATAAGCGTGATCTAGCCCCAAGTTAAGCGTGATCTAGCCCCAAGTTAAGCGTGAAGCGTGATGTTTGTACTGCCCGGGGATCGAACCCGGAACCCATAGTGTTGCAGCCGACCACAAAACCAAATGGGTCATTATTATTTAAGTTGGATCTGAATTCACTCTCACTGAGCAGTCCAATTGATTTGTCTTAAAGTATAAATAAATAGTATACTTAAATCAGTTTACAACTAAGTAATAGATCAAATACCATTTCAAGTGCATTTATGCAACCAGTATAGCAGGCCATGATTCTTGACATTTTCAATGATGACAGTCATTAGGGGAGACCTTCTCCAGCAGTGGACGACATAACTAATACAAAATAAGTAAGAGCAAATCCCTACATCATTTATGTTGTGGTCCGATTAACTTCATCCTTTTAAATAACTACTGCTGTTGCAGCAGATGGCCTTTGCAGCTTCACCGGACTATTGTTGATATCAAGATATATTTTGATGGTTATCTATAATATAAAAATGAATCGCAAAATGTGTTGGTAAGCGCATAACTCAACAAGTCCTGGACCAATTTGGCCATTGGATTGGATGGTTCTTACGGCGAGAAAAAAATCGAATAATTGCCGGAAAAACCCTGAAAACAGCCCTTTTCTTTTTCACATACAAACGTTTTCTAACTAAAACGTAGAATCAATTTGAGCTTTATTGCTATTATAATATAAAGTTCGTTAAAATTACTTTTAAATGCTTATAGTGTTTTATTTAATTATTTTTAATTTACACCGAATAATTACCAGGATGACGGTACTGTTCACGATAATTTTTGCAAACACTGCCACATTACAAATTTTTCTGACAGGACGAAGTCTGTCGGGTCAGCTAGTTAATTATAAAAAAGAATAATCATCGCATACTTAATAAATACTATTTAGCTACTGCTAATATTTCAGGTGTAGGTACTTACCTGATGATTCTCAAATCAATAAATATGTTTTATGAATAAAGCGCTTTTCTAGTCGAAATATCATCATCATCATTACAGCCTAAAATGTACACTGCTGAACGAAGGCCTCCCCATTATAATAATGAGGGTAAAAACGTGGATCATTTCTTATCTGTTGAAGGTTTTAGGTGCTATTCAGGCTTATATAGACCTGTAGTAAATTCGACCTAGAAGATCTTTGCTAGTTATCTAATGAACTATTCACTTCATTAGATAACTAGATAAGACATGATCCACGTCATAACTTATCTGAACTCACTGTTGCTGTTGGTCGCAGATGGCCTTTACAGCTCAATTAGCCAAAAGGCACTCCCAAGGTGTCCCAAAGCGAGACTCAGACGTGTGTCTTATGAAAGGGTGGATATATGCAGGACTGGTAGATATCATCTGGTTGCTATATCCAATATTGTTCCCGCTCTTGAAAAAGGTTTGGAATAGTTTAAAGAATAATTTATAAGCAATAAGATCGATAATCGCTCGAACAAATTTACTATCGATAGAAATCTTACAGAGCAGGCGCTCGGTCCCGTCCCTAGCGAGAGGGAGGGTCGACCGCGAGGGTGCCTATTTATGTCCTGCCCTTTATTTTTATTTGTTTCACCCTCACATAATTGTTGCTTAATGATCGACCAGTGGCCGTTTAGTGTAGTGCCCGTTCAGCTCGGCTTGTTTTTAGTTAATGTTTTTAATAAACCACTATTTTCATATCTTTTTCCAAAAATGGATAACTATTTAAATTTGGATAAATGATTTAATGCATAGGTATAGAACTATGTGAATTAAAATATTTGTTTAATTCATAATATACTAGGTGTTTGGCGCATGGACCAACAGGTCTTTTTGAGGGTCTTACGCTGCTTTTATTCGGTAGACGCAGTCTTAGGTTTTACGGTAAAGTTCTTTATATACCCAAATTCATGCATTGAAATCGTCACTACTTTTTATTTGTTGTTGCAATTGTATTCTGTTATATTCTTATTCTAAACAAATGTTTACTTGATGATTCATATCGGGGAAAAGAAATAAGACCTTTCAAACTCTGAAATCTGTTTAAATTTGATAACAATTGGCGAATTCTAAATTGCAGAAGAAAATAAATTTTATTCAAAACATTAAACAGACGAGTTGTGGAGTGGCAAGCGTAGCGTAGGACGTCCTCAGGGCCGATGCACCGACCACTTATGTTTATGTTTAAAGATTTATTTCCATAAAGACTTAGTAATAAGTCACTTACATGAAAATAATTATAAATAATATTAATAGTATTTAGGTATAAAGTAGATCATTTTCATTATATATTGTGAGAGTTTTAACTTAAAGTTGTTATATAATTTTAAATCCTTTATGTACGTGGGTAGATTGTCAAAAAGTTGTGTTGTTAAAAACTTGCGAAAGACCGCTGGTGGAGGCTGGATGAAAACACCGGAGGGCTGAGATATCTGGATAAAAATGGGGGAGACCTTAGCCCAGTAGTGGACTTCGATACGTTGAAGATAGAGACAGACAGTTAAGTTAAATTTTGCTTGCAGGAGTTGTGAGCGTCGAAAACAATATTTTTAAAATCTGTGAAAAAAGGCTACACTGTTGAGTTTTCTTGGGTGCTTCTTTCTCAACAGGCCAATCCACTGAAGCGCTTTTTTTTCAAAGCATCAATATCATATTTTAGTTTAGTATTTTTAATTGTTTTTATTATATTTTTGTATATTTTTTTGACGTTCATAAGTGCTTTTTGTAAGCCTAATTTAAATAAAGAATTTTGAATTTGAAATTGAATTTGTGAATCAACTACAGCAATGAATAAATTAATAACATGACCATCAGTTCATTACAACTAGCGCCATCTATTGTGGTTTGAAGTAAAATAAAAAAGCATCGCGTAACCGTTAACCCCTCACGAAAGTGCAAGGTCAAAGGTCATACGTTTTCAGTCTTACTTTACCTACCCCACGTTAGATGGCGTAATTAATGAGCAATGTTTCAATGATTGCAAGGGTGTTGATTTCTCAACATCCGAGATGTCATTTTTTTAAACGATAAAAACCTATAATGAAAACCATTAAATAAAACCTGGCTGACCGACATATCAACGCATGGCCTAAACTGTAAGGGCAAGAGACTTGAAATTTTACACAGAGGTTTCTTTTATAATTCTAAGGAAATTCATTTCTAAGCTTTTAGAAAATTCAACTCCCAAAAGGGCTGACATTTTATTGAAATTTGGTTTAATATATCGTATTATAATCAGTATTAACGTTTCTTTATTGGTACCTTATCATGAAACACGTGTTACTTACCCTTTTTTTGAAAATTGACTCTAAAAAGAATAAATCGGTGGTTGTAAGATTGTATGAAAAGTTCTATTTTTTTCAGTAAAAAGTGTCTTGAAATTAAGAATGTAGTTATGCCCTTAAATGGTTTGCAGTTATATGTACTTTTAAGACTACACAATAGACAAGAGTACTATATATGTGTATATTATCATACTTTGAAACAGATACTGTGAGATTGAAGATTTTCTAAAGAATAAAATCTAATCACGTTCCTTCAGATTTTTAAGGATGCTTCAATAACTTTGATATTTAATGAAAACATCGTGGACGACAAAGGCATACAACCTTTACGGCATATTCACCCTCGGTAGAGACGTTTAATGAGCTGATGATGATGACTAATAATTTAATTCTAAGTGGCTTCAAAGACTCCATTAAAACAAAATTAGGTTCTGGACATGAGTTTCACTAATTCATTTTAGTTAACATTACACGTGCAAAATATACTGAAACGCACATGTATGCACGAAATTTTGCTCAAAAATTAATTCTAAATTCGCAATTCCCTTAGTTGAAATTCCAAAATAACCGACCACTTTTTTACATTAACTTTTTGCACAAAAAATGTTATCCTACCACAGCCTATCAGTAACAAAACGCGTATTACTCGTACATCCACCGCGTAAGGATTTTCTTTGTCGGCGGCGCGGTGCCTTTACAGGGCATTTCCTTTATACTGCGCTTGCGCAACCATGCTTTGTACATGGTAATCTGCCGACAAGTGTTTGGTTTGTAAACAAGTGTCGATATTGTGGGAATTGAAATAGTATGGCTACTTAAAAAATGGAGTAATAAAATAACAAATGCAGTTCTTTGGGTGTAGGTATTAACAATTATTTTGAGAAAGACCTTGTATGAGGTACATCATTATAAGTCTATCACTCGGGCTATCCCAGTGAAATAGCAGCGACCGCAAAAAGACATCTGCAATGCCAATACCTAACAAAAAAATCTATATAAATTTATGGCTCTATATGTAGCCATGGTTGCCCAATGTTCATTTCCTAAAGTTAATCATAATTGGTTTCATAGATATAATAAGTCATAGTACACAGCATAGATATAGGTTATACGTAATAATACGCGTAATATACGTAAGCGTAGCGCGCTAATTCTAATCATCAGGTATTAGGTACTATTAGATGATTATTTTAAGTTTAAACAACATTTATTGATAGATTAAATCTTTGTGTTGCAATATGACTTCCCGCGTACAATGCTAATGTCAAGAGAGAGATATTAGTGACGTGACACCACTCTTCAATTGATTAGGGATGGGTCGTTTCTTTTCCGTCTACATATACATATACACATAAAACCGACTGTTATCAATATCTTTGTTTCCTTTTTGTTTTTCACAGAAAATAATTATTGTGGCCCAGAAAACATAATTACAACGGCCATCTGTCTTGGGTATCAATTCATGATAATCTCCATAATCCCACCCCGTTACCTGAGCGGGGGCAGGGGCTCCAAAGAAATCCTATTTTCATAGTTCACTTAACCAACCGCCATAATTTTGTTATCGCGCATCACCGCATTGGGCTTCTGTTGTATACTGCGAATTATTGGTTTGATACTTGGAGTTTGTGTCCTGCAAAACTCCATATTGGAAGATCCGTACCAAAGGGATTCTTCTTCTTCAAGTGCCTCTTCAATCCTGAAGGTTGGCCGTCAGCTTCTTGTACTTGGTCTTGTTGACCGCGAGTCAGAACAGTTTTTCGTCGGAAGCCGGTCCACTCTGGATATTTCCCATGATTTTCTCTTGCGTCTGGCACGCCTCTTCACTTTTTCCTTGCCTATCATAATAAGAAGTAATTTATGAACAAATTTAGATTAATACCTATACATTACTTTGCCATTCATTATTGTGATTTATACCTAAAAAAGATATAATATAGGTACACTAAATGTAATTGAAAATAAAATCAATGTAGGCGGTGTTTTTGTTTAGAATGACCTCTTTCAGATTACCTCACAAACGTATAATAATAACAAGATTTTGCAAAGTTACCATATTTAATTCAAGTGTTAATGAAAAATACCTAATCTTGGCCATTTCAATAAATATTTCCTGTATTTATGTTTTATATACGCAAGGGGATGGAAGTTGTATTTATGTATTCATTGTAAAATAAGTAAAGTATCAAAACAGGTCAGGCGGCGTACCAACGTCTTAGATGTTTACAAAGTTATACCATATTTTCAATTTAAAGAGACGTCGCGGGTGTGGGAAGGCGGTCTGTTTTACCCGCCCTGCGAACCTTTTGTACTCATAATACCTATAGGTACATACAATGGATTTAATGACGTCATTGTAAATCAGTTTAAACATAACGCTGCTTGTATAAGAACTGAGTTGTGTTGAAGAAGTAACAACGTCGATAACCATAACTCCATGATCTATTAGAGCGTTGCATTTAAATCGCTGTTTAATAAGGTAGCCATGTTTGTATGTACTCTTCGGGGAAGCCGTATATAAGGTCATTGAGCAATTTTCACAGAATCACCTGATTATCTGAAAGAACGATGATTTCTAATTTCAGAGAGCATGTCAAAGGTCTGTTTTGTTCTTGAAAGTGTGTTCGATGTCGACTCGTCACATAAAAACCTGATAAATAATAACAATAATTACTCATCATCAATCTGATTACCTAGTAGATAACAATAATAAGAAGGAGGTCATCATAACGTCTACTCAATATTCTACGAGTATGTCTAATATGCTACTGCCCAAAGGTTGCCATTAACGACTTTCAACATAGTGTGCTTTTATTATTTGACGACCCATTTGGTGTTGCGGTTGAGAGGTCGGCTGCAACACCTGCAATGTGGGACACCGGGAGACGGAATGAAACTATGTGTTCGGTGTGCACTCCGAGTATATTGTATATCTCAAATGACTTACAACTAAGCTTATATACTAACTTATATCTATGTGTGAGGGAGGTTGTTTACACACACTCTCCCGGCGGCCAGCAATTCCAAGCATCCATCACGATCTTCACCCGGCAACCAGCTCCCTCGGAGTCGCAGATTCAGCAGATTTCACCATCTCCAACAGGAACAACTCGCAGGATGCAACCTCCCCCGTGATATAAAGAAAAAAATATTTAAGTATTTTTTTTTTCAAAAGACAATGTAAGACTTCAAATAAAAATATATAAGTATTCAAATAACTAATTTTAAGTAAAACAATTATTTTTACTTTATTTTTTAACCTTCTATATTTTATATTGTATACCAAAATAAGTATTATATCAATACTGCATATTTAACTATAGGAATTAAATGTTTTATATTACATACAATAAATGAAAATCGTTATAAAAACAATTGGTATAGTTAAAAAAATATGTATATTAAGAAATTGCTATACGCAATTAATATAAAACTAAAAATAATTTGGTTTAGCAGAGTCATTTCTCCGAGTTCCTGCTTTTACTCTTCAGCAGTCTTTAGGGCCCGGCAGGCAAATAATTCAAACTTCATGTTCCAATGCTCAGTACTGCCTTAAGGCAGCACTGGCAGGGTCGCCATGCAATGTGGGAACCGGGAGACTAAATGAAAACACGTATATTGAGTGCACTCTGGTATAATGTCTATATCAAATAACTTACATCTAAGCTTATATACTAACTTATATCTATGTGTGAGGGAGGTTGTTTACACACACTACACACCAAGGGTTCCGGGTTCGATCCCCGGGCAGTACAAACATTTGTGTGCATGAACATGTCTGTTTGTAATGCTCTGGGTGTTTTCTATGTATGTATTTACTGAAAGAAAAATGTATTTAAGTATATTTATCTGTTGTTTAGTACCCATAATACAGGCTTCACGCTTAACCTCGGGGCTAGATGGCGCTGTGTGAATGTCAGTGGATACAATAATAGTAACGTGGACAATGAGTTAAGTAATTTGCAGAGATACAATCAACTGCCTCCTTGGTCTAGTTCATTTAGCGTTCAGAGTTCGTATCATGTCCAAAAGAGGAGTACAATAGGTTGAAGAGAGACAATTCTTCTTCCTTTGCCTTTTCCCATTCACTGAGGGTCGGCGCTCCTAATTTCAATTCGCCATGACATTCTGTCTAGGGTTGTCGGGTCCGGTAGATTTTCTTTTTGTACGAGACGAGTCATACTGGTGTACTAAGTGTATGGAGGCCGTCCTCCTTTTTTTTCTCCGGCAGGTTCAAGGCAGTCATCACAACATAGGCATCATCTCGCCTCATTACGTGACCATACCAACTGAGACGCCTTTCTTTAAGCTTCTCGGCTATAGGGGCCACCTTAAAACTGCCCCGGACATACTCGTCTCGTACTTTATCCCGCCTTGTGACCCCTCCTGACCATCTCAGCATTTTCATTTCCGTGGTATGAAGCTTTTGCACATGTGTTTCTTTTACTGGCCAACACTCGGCTCCGTACAATACGGCTGGCCTCACCGCCATTTTGTCCTTCCACCTTGCCCTTTACACGTACGGGCATGCGATTATCACATAACACTCCCGTTAACGATCGCCACTTCTGTATAGTATAGTATAGTAATAATTTTAATAGCTACAGTATAATCTTTTTGAAACATTGAAGCGCCTACTACTACTATGTCACGGGACGATAACTTGCACTTTGTTCAATACTTACTGAACCAGCCACTTAAAAATTAATGCTACCGATGTATTTTGTGTACACCGATTTCCATAATTTTCATTGGGATTAAATTCCCACAAACATTATTAAATTGTCCTTTTAATGGGATGTGGAATCTAAAGCGTATCGAAATGTTAAGAAGCAGTATTTTTTTTTCACTTTACCATATGGCCCATAACCATACTGTCATAATAAGGCAAAAAATACAATAGTTTCCCGTATTCTTGTCAAAAACCAATGCAACCGTGAATAAAGTATTTGGATAACATAATTCTAGTTTCCACCATTTGTGCATAATGTCGTCGGAAAGACGGTTGTCCTTGTCCAATCGAGCATTCGACCGTCTTGAATCGATAATAATTGCTCGTCAATTTTAATGGCTTTATTATTTAGAGTAAATATAACTTATTATTATTATGTTGGTAAAATTCCTTTGCACGTCCCAATTTCGTAAATAAACATTATA
Source organism: Leucinodes orbonalis (assembly GCA_019425675.1). Lineage (NCBI taxonomy): Eukaryota > Metazoa > Arthropoda > Insecta > Lepidoptera > Crambidae > Leucinodes > Leucinodes orbonalis. The sequence goes on along the minus strand of PQWD01003979.1, from coordinate 235,898 downwards.
ATTTGACAGCTACATGGTGCACTTGGCGGGAACACCTAGGCAGCGTGTTCTCAGGCCTGAGCCTGTTTTATTAGAACGGATGAACTTGTTGAGTTGTTTTTGTTGAGAAGTTCATAAAAATATGTACGTAGGGTTACTAGGTTCATTATACGTCTGCCTATTCCAGGAGCAACTTAAAATGTAAAATTAAAAAGGCAACAATGATCTTATCTGACCATTTAGTAAGTTCACATGTTCACATCACATACTGAATTGACTTTAATTGTTGTTAATTATCTACAATAATAATTCCAAGAACCGGCTTATTAGCTGCACTGTATACATTCAATTACCTATTGGTTGATTATATTTTAAAAAAGGTCTAAACTTGTAGAGCGTAGAAACAAAAAAAAGTTATAAGTAGATTTAATGAGTACCTATTTCATAGTGATCCTATCTTAAATACTTAGATTATTGATTATTATTTTAAATAATATTGAATTTATTGTAAAACTCTTTTTAAAATATCTGCGTACATAACGTTTTGTCTAATGATATATTTAAATGAAGTTATATCCTCGCATGAGCCGTTAGTCCCGGCTACTATAGGAATGGAAATCCTTGACACCCACCCATCCGTATTGGGCCGGCGTCATAGGGCCCGATCGCTCCAGAGAAAAGTATATCTCTGTCACAGATTTCCCAATACAGGAGATAGGGCAAGCCGCGTTTTTAAGTGTGACAAATGTAAGCTCAACGAGCATACACTGGCTGCCAGTTTACGCTCTGTGAGACGAGTCGAGACGCATGAATATTAGAAGAAATTACCGTTTTATCCAAAATGCCATCCTGTGCAATTGTAACATGCCATCATCGCAAGGAATCAGTAAATTTACCAAGAAATATAATAACTTTTCACAGGTAAGAACCGAAAAGAAATTGCGACACTGGGACTGCCTATAAACATGGCGGCTTGTCCAGTCTAATTGTATATTCGGATGTCTGTGATCTCTGTGCTCTCCAACGGGACGCGATAGGTAGGTTGATTGATTCATTGATAAGTTACAAATTATGTAGGTACACGTTTGTATGGTAAAATCTCTATAGATTTACATTCAACGTTTATTAGTTTTTTCATTAAAAACTTCTATAATGTATTAAGACTACAACTAAACCCTATAATTATAATAGCCACGGTTAAACTAAACACGGCTGACATCTCTATTGGCAACCAACCAAAATTATCATTCAACAGTAGGCAAAATTAAGTGTGATTACACATTTAATTGAACGTCGATAGCTCATTGGTGTGGACTGTTCTCTTTCAACCTGGAGGGTGCAGGTTCAAATCCAGCCACGTACCCAATGACTTTTCGAAATTATATATACGTTTACCCTACGCTCCAACGGTGAAGGGAAACATCGTGAGAAAACCTGCGGACGCTTTCTTTGAATCTCTTTCAAAGGCTATGCATGAAGTCGGCCAATCCGCACTGGGCTCGCGTGGATGACTTAAGGCCTACACCCTCTACGGGTAGATCAGCCTTCCCGTAAAGGGTGTAGGCCTTGGTGGGGACATATAATGAGCTGATGATGATGACACATTTAATTGAACCAAGTTCACACTGGATTGGTGTGTAGTAATAGTGACAAGTAGAGGACCGGGATATCTGGCGCTAAATGAAGGATACCTACATCCGTCAGTACCTAGGCTACAATAGTTTGAAAGATTGGTTCCAGTATTCCGGTTCCCTTTGTTCCCCTCTCGGAAAGTTTACCTCCAGGGCATGAGCTGTCGTAGCCGAGCTGAAGATCTCTGAATAGGCTTCGGACGCAAACTGGCTGCAGCAAGGAAAATTTGGGGTTTTTGGGTGGTCAGGACATTGATTGCCTTTGTGGTTCGGCCCAAACGATGACCCATCTGACGTCGTTCCCGGCGTACCCTTCCAGCTGCACGTCGGAGGATCTAATGACAGCGTCAGTTAATGCTGTCGCTGTGGCTGCTTTCTGGGCCGCTAAAATTTGAATGTGTGTTTGCCTTCAACAGCCAAGAAGAAGAATAGTTTTAAGAGAAGTGTTCCCTAAAATCATGGCGTTATTCATTGCCGTATTGTCTCCAGTCATCATATTCTCGTTTGTGATAAAAGCGTGCAGTATCTTATACCTACTGATTTAATGGACTGCAACCAGTACTCGGGTTTCCGAGAAGCCACCGGGAGCAACGTTCGCCGCGGCGCGCGCCCGCGCGGAAACTGTCACAATTTGACGTTTCACTTGACGTGACGTTCCAAACTCAAACAGCCCGCCTTTTGTTTTTTTTTCTTTATCTCCATCTCAATCTAGTGCACTGTACTTCTTAAAATCATTTTTAAAAACTCAACAAAAAGGTTGCATATCGTATATGAAATTCGAATGTAGAGTTAGGGTTGTCAGTTATTTAGTAGAAATGTTTATGACAATATTATTGCTTCAATATTATTCTCGTATACCATACCTTTTCTCTTTGTCATCGGAACAAAGAAATATTTCAAAAGCAAGCAGTTTACTGCAGGACCCAAACACCTGTAGGAAACAGGTTGTATACATGAGGTTGCTTGCGTGGGTGCTTTAATCTAACCAAAATTAACAGCCTACTTTCAAAAACATCAACTACTTCTCTCAATTAATAGCCGATACCAACGGCTTGACGTGTCAATTAAAGCTCGTCATAATAATTTTCGGTCACCCATCCGACATTTGACCATTGCAACAAATGCTTAACTTGTAGGATCTCCATTCAAACTACAAGCCTCTACACAGTATACAATAAGATCTTATGGACATCATTTATAATACAAATTAAAGTAGCGGCACAAAATAATTTAGATTTAGCCAACCCTATGAGAATATAATTTTTAATCGTCTGTTATCTCGATACCTGTTGTGGGGTATTTCGTTTCGACCATCAGACGCGATGAATGCATAATTAAGTGGAAGCATTTTTGTGATTTTGTTAATCCGAGAAGGTCGTGTTACCTAATTCGGGGATCGGAAAGCTTAGCACTGGCCGCAAAGTGCGTTTTGGCACGAGAGTGTTTTCGTATATTTTTCGTGATTGTGTATGAACATTATTTTCAAAGCAGTTGGATTTTGGGCTTAGAACCACAGATTTAGCATATCGAGTTGAACCGCTCTATTTAAACCTGAACACCTTTGATGCTTGGAGATTAATTAAAATCGATTACGATTATCGATTTACGATAGCATAAACTCCTACTCGTTTTCAATGATATTCTGTATATACATAAAGGTAGATACGCCATCCGTGCCACAAAAACGAACCGCCGAAGAGAGTACATTTTGAACTCTTTTGTTCAGGTAAATGTGTTCGAGATTCGAAATATGTGTATGTGTGCTGTCATAGTATTCGGAATACTTATTTCGATTGTTTTGTGAGCATATCACGAATCTATACTATTTACATCATTACTCGTTTTGGTGGAGAAAATCCTGCATCATATTATTTAGTCTGATAATAAAGTGCTGCTCAAGACCTTAGTAAATTTCACCTGATCATGTTACATTCTGCCGATGAGCGGAGGAGGCGCTGGCAACCCGCCAACACGCATTGGAACAGCGTGGGTTACAGTCCAAGAAGTTCATTGTCTAGACAATCACTGCTAGCAGTGACTGTAATGATTGCAGTAAAATATTTATGTTTTGATTATCGAAATCGACCTTTCTGACGATAAGCAACGATGAAGCTTAGGGCGAACCATACTTATCTAGGTAGCCTATTTATTCTAAATTTCAAAATGAACAGTAAGTCCACTGGAGAAGCAAAGAACTTAACGCACATTTTAAAATAAGTTAGTAACAAAAAACCTATGTTATTAAGTGTAGACAAACAACATAAAAAGGGTTAAAATGTCATCGGATTTCAAAAACTTTTTTTCTCACCAATCGAAAGTAAAACCTCATCAGACCTTTTTCGTACTGGCCGCTGCCACACGTCAAGTTTGAATTTCGAACGAGGACCTTCTTAAAAAAAGAGACGGATTCCTTTTTTGAAAGCGGCGGAACGCAACCCGATCCCCAAAATTCACTTGCTACCAAGTTTATTATTTGATACTTCGGGGCGGATTATTATTTTTTTCACTTCTTACCCGTCGGCGGCGTCCCTTTGTGTTACTATTAGATAACTTATTACGTGTATAGGTGTTGTTTGTAAAGAAATTATTATATGATCAAATACACCGCCAGTAAATATCGAGTCTCTTTCATAAACTTACATTGTGTGTGAATAAAAAACGCATTAACGTGTAGGTAACAAAGAAGGCTGTATTTTTCTATACCTATGATAGGTATGTGATTGTGAATAAGGTAGATAGCATGTCCTTATAAGGATTATTTTTAACTACGGAAAATATTTGTTATCAATAGGTAAGTACTAATGTAGCAAATTAGAAAACTACTATTCAAATATAAATAAAATAGAAAGCGGGTTAAGGAAATGTAGGGAGGGATGGTTTTGGGCCTCCGAGTGAGGCAGTCGTTGAGACGGCTTATTGGTGCTAAAGTATGGCTCTCCTAAACTTCCATTAGTATTTGTGTTCAGAGTATTTTCTGCAGAAGAAGTTCCTAATTCATCATGAACTCGTGCTTACAAGCACAATCATTAACACATTTTCCACCTATTTTCAAACTACACATCGAAACGTGTATTTTTTTTAATCAATTAGTCGACATGTTCCCAAAATATTTTCCAACTAATTGTAATTTAAACTATTCGTATCTCGTATCCGATCGGGAGGCGCGAGGCGCCGCCTGGTGGTCCTCAAACGCAACTGACACTTTCCCAAGAACAAAATTGTCAAAATGTCGACCGCTCATGACATCACTACAAAGTTAAAACATACCATCGGTAATGTTTAAGTCCGTCTTTAATGTAACAGTTATAAGGTCGAGAATGTAATGGGGAGTATTTTTTGAGCGAAACTGACAAGATGTCAATATGACAGAACAAAAAGTTAGAGATGTTACGATAAGTTGCGGGACGACAGTTAAATGTCCCTTTTTAAAATTTTGCTTAAAGAAATATATAAAAAGAATTATGTAGGTAATAATATTTCATTTTTTATTATTATTTTTATCTAAAAAATAATACCTTAAAAGTATTTAGTCATCTTTGTTGGCGCAGCAGCTTCATTGTGCTGTTATGTAAAATCAATGTGCTTTGAACGATACTGAGGTTTTCCTAATCCAAAAAATAGCTTCTTCCATCGTCACCTCAAGGACAACCAACAAAACGTCTCCCCTCCCCACCCCTTGACAGTAAAGGGTTTCGTCATGATCTCTACGCTTGGCAGGCGGGTATAAAAGATGAAAGGCTAGTCGTAATAAGAGAGCGCTTTAAACCATTCTCTGCTCAATTTTTTTAACCTTATCCGCTGGTTTTGGCACCCGAGAGTAAATTGGTGGTGGTGGTGTAACATACGATTATTTGAATCTTCTGTATCCACACGGTATATCCATAGCCGTTGAAAAAGGAAATTTACCTCAGTCATTGCTTTTATTGTTTTGCCAGTATTATTTATACTATAATGGTGTGTGGAATCATGACGGATAAAAGGTTATAATAGAAATGTACCAATTATTCGGCGCACAAAATAGTTGAGATTAAAGTAGGTACATAGTATGATGACGACCTTCTCAAATACGCCAGAAGAAATTAAGGACTCAATCGATACTAAAACTAGTCTGTAATAAGTTTTTAATAATTATAAAATAACGCATATTTTTACATAACAACGTGTGCACGTGCAACAATGCTACGTGTGTGCGTTCAAGCTGCGCTCGTGCGTGTGAGAGACCTAATTATTCGGAATAATCGTCGTGTATCGATAATTAGTCAGGACGAGCGATGTCGCGAGACCGCCCACAAATCGTGACGCTTCTCAAACTTTTAATATAATTATCGCATAGATTTTATCTTAAAAGGTAAAAACAGTGATCTTTGTATGTTAAAGTATACAGTACGGTCAAGACGCTCACGTGATGGTAAGTGATACGCCTGACCATGACAGACCGGCATTGAAGGAGACCAACAACTGATAGACAGTTATTATTGTCCGTTAATGCCGCACTGCGCCTGACACCAGAGACAACAGATGTTAGGTCTTATAATATACCCTGTAATTTTACTAGCTATAGTGCCTGCATGCCGAAACACAAAAGTGCATAAAACTCCTGTTTCACGGATCGATATCTGGCACTGCGGTAATACCAATCTAGACGACTCAGTACCTATCGAGTCTACCATCTAGTAGAACTTTACACTTTCGAAGAATCTACTGTGCGTCTGTCTCCCTCCCATGGCCCTGGTGGGAGACAGACGAAAGACTCCAAAAGCGCATTGAGTAAGTTACTAAACTTATTTTTTATGTTAACTTAAGTGACGGAAACGGTCATTTCGCCCACCTACACCACTAAAACTAGATATCGCAAAATGAGGAGATCTGCGTCCAGCACTCTACTATGACCAAATTCGAAACGAAGCGCTAAATCGTCAAATCTAGACATTAAGATACATGGCCGTCAAAGTTTTAGAACCAATGTGTTGTATCGATGTATGATGGATGACAGAGCCCTCTGCGAGGTGTCGGAGCGGTCGTCCCTAATCGAACGGTCGTTATCGGCCATCGCCGCTCAGCTTTTCGGTACTTTTGAGATAGCCGCTTTTTTGTTGCGGCCGGCGTCGAGATGTCACATGAGTTCTACAGTTTTTTTAGCGAGATCAATACATAAAATGATAGTTTTCTTGATAATTGAGTACATACTAACAATCAAACTGCTGTCACCTAGCTTACAGTGATTGGGATTTTTTACGAAAGAACCTATTGCAATTCCCTGCAGGGCACAGGCCCACTAATACAGCATGGCTTTAGAAAGACATAGCCATAATCAACACGGGCCCAATGCGTATTAATACGACTGCCGTCTAAGCAGAAGTTTTGTTTTATGTTATATGTCTACAGGACGGTCAAGACCACAGATTTCCCAATACAGGAGATGGGGCAAGCCGCGTTTAAAGTGCGACAAATGTTAGCTCAACGAGCATACACTGGCTGCCAGTTTACGCTCTGTGAGACGAGTCAAGACGCACGAATATTAGAAGAAATTACCGTTTTTTTCCAAAATGCCATCCTGTGCAATTGTAACATGCCATCATCGCAATTAATCAGTAAATTTACCAAGAAATATAATAACTTTTCACAGGTAAGAACCGAAAAGAAATTGCGACACTGGGACTGCCTATAAACTTGGCGGCTTGTCCAGTCTAATTGTATATTCGGATGTCTGTGGTCAAGACGCTCACCTGATTGTTAGTAATACGCCTAACCATGACAGAGCGGCGTTGAAGGAGACCAACAATTGATAGACAATTAAACAGAATATACACCAGAAATTTGGGTTCAACGGCTTAAACGTCCCTTCCAAAAGTTCTTTACTTTCGGATGGACTTTTCCCTGTTGGCCGCAGAAGACCTTCTTAGTTTCATCAGGCAAGAAAAAGCCTAATGGTTCGATTTGTTCACATCAAATAGTAGTAATTGTTCATTGCACAAATATTTGTCCTTGATGATTTATTTCTCGTACTTACTTTGTAGTTTAAGTGCTGTGTAATCAATGGATATAAACTGCTAAGGACCGGTCCGCATAGAAATTTTATCAGGAGGCCTTTTGCGCGGGTGGATATTTAAAGATGCATATTATTTTAATGAACCTTTGCGTTATCGCCTAATAAATAGCGATCTCTTGGCCCCTATAATGTCGTTTTGATTTGAGGTCTTCTTAATTTAGCACGGTTAGCCTCCTGAATGAGGCTATATACGCTTTGATATATTAAGTATTAGCTAGGTGTTAAAGTTTGAGAACCAAGTTGAATAGTTGTTGTCACCTCGGCGCCGGCGCACGGTATTCAACCTACTTGTTCAGTGGTTCGCTAGTTGCGGCCGTGATTTTAATAGGTTTTAGGTGATTTCCACTTCATATCACATAAACCGCAGTTGACGTGTTCAGTATATAATATACCCGTAAATATGGCATAGACAATGGTCTTTAAGTACACAAGTATAATACAATTAATTTATTCCAAGACATCATGGACAACTTACATCTCACAAGCCATTGTCAAACTTAAATCTAATTTTGGCAATAATAACATTGTTCGTCTAAATTAACAATTTCTGACTCTTATTTACCACCATTGCAAAATATCTGCTTTTAAAAAGAGGGCACTGTAGCTAGTTAGTTACTTACTGGGTATATGAGACGCTTGAGTCTAAGGTGTCAGGTGCAGGGTACTGTTAACATAAACTAATCACTTACCCCCAGCAAAGAAGCGTGAATTTAAAAATACTTACCAATTTTGGAAAAGTTCAGACTAGCTTCAACTAAGTCTTCGTTATCTCGATTCTCTTAGCAAATTAGAGAAATAAAACCTGATGTACTGTAATGTATAAAAAATATTTTCTTGGAAAGATTTCGTACTTGACTAGAATCTTGTTAATTCTTTATTTGCGCTACGTTTACCAACATAAAAAAAATAAAGATAGATTAATTCGATTTGTAATTATTAAGCACCCAAGTAGCAAGGCAGCGTTTGGCATTTCAACAAAACAGCGTTTTTTAGAACTTAAAGTTCTATTAACAACGTACAAGCGTGCCAAAAATTGCATTTACCTGTATGAAATTAAATATAAGTGGCTGCGTAAAATACGGTTTCAATTGTTTCAAATTGAATTTAATATTTGTTTAAGTACTTCAATAAAAAATAGAACTTAAGGGTCTAGTACAAAAACCATCTTAGTACGTGAAGCTACGACATTAAAATGAAATAGAGAGTTGATCTACACGTTCAGAAAAAAAACCCACAATAAAATGTCATAACAAATTCGCAGACCGCCCAGTAGCATCAAAACCACGGCATATTAACCTACCTTTGTCAAAATTTATTGGGCAAAAGTTAATTTTGAAAACTTCACAAAAACTACCTTCACTTATACCTCTAGAAGATTGTATTTTGTGACCTTAAGTCAAAGGAATAAAGTCGAAAATGGTATTCACGTGCGTTTGTTTTTTGATGGTAAACTAACAATGAAATGTCATTATGGTAATCCTTTTGGGTGTAAGTTACTTGTTTGTTATTTAACTGTCTGCCAACTTGATACGTTTCTAGGGAAGTTGGGATTTAATATTGTACGAAGGAATATAGAGTTGACTAAGCCTCGTACAGTTATGAACTTAGCGTTTTTTAGACTTGGCCGGTCTATTTGTAGACATGATTTTTGAAGTTTTGAATAACTCTCCTGTTGACTTCAGAGTTCTTAAAAAAGATTATGAAAAAGGGAACTTTTGGAAATAGTAATCAATCCTAGATTTTGTAAACAACGGGAACTTAAACCATAGAGCGCGTGCTACAATTCTAAATCGATGACTTACACAGCTATCATTGAATTTAAGTGACATAATATAGGTCACAGATCTTATTATCATTGGAGTTAAAGCCTTATCATCTCGACAAATGTTTTCGTATTAATCAATAACCTATTTAGATAAACAATAAAGCTTATTATGTGTCTAATATTACCAATAAAGCTGTTGTATTTGTATATACTTATTGATATATATTACAGAAGTGTTAGGTAAGTTATCTAACATTATTTTAAAATAGTCACTTCATCACATAACTTCACTTCTTCTTCTTGGATTGAAAGTGTAATATTTTATAGTTTTTTATATAATATTAATAACTTATTAATATAAAAAACTATAAAATTTCATGTTCATATTCATGTTGTTGTTTTATTAATTTCAAAATAAATTTACCGACAACTTGTTGGACCAGCGGTCTTCGCAAGTGCAAGACGCAAACGGACGACTTGCGAAAGGACGCTTCCTGCAAGGTTAGATGAGAAAAGCATAACAGGATGAAAAATGGAGGAGACCTATGTCCAGCAGTGGGCTGTCCAGTGTGATAGTTTGACGAAATTATTTAATTGTATTTTTTAATCATGTGTATTTAACTATGGGAAGATTGGCTATATATATGCTGTGTGGATGGTCCTGGTCTGCATTGAGCTGTTATAGGCCGTGATGATGTGTATGAGGTTCAAATTTTTTACAGTGGCTGATTTGGAACTTATAGATAGACTCATAAATAAAGTCTGAGTCCATGGCCTAAGGGTGAAATGATTTCTCAATTCCTTACAAACCTCATGTCTGAAGGGGCTCAAGCCGGGGTCATCGCAAGCCATTCATCATCTGTCAATAGCAATGATCAATCGACACTGGGTGATTGCGGCGCTGACGATAGCATAGGTGGATAAGACTTGCGATGCTGAACTTCTTGTATTATTATTTATCTAATTAGCGACTCGCATCGCATGGATTCAATGACTGATACTAAATACACCACAGAAAACTGATTATGAAACTTATTTTGATAAATCTCGTAGGGATAAGAAATGTGCTTGCAAGTAAGCGGTAAAATTATATTTATGACACCACATTAGAAATCTAAAAAATAACAGCATTTCTCCACTCCATTACATTTTAATAGACGTTATTATACATATAAACCTTCCTCTTTAATCACTCTATCAAAAGAATCCTCATCAATATCCGTTGCGTAGTTTTTAATATTTAAGCGCACAAAGGGATATAGGGACAGAGAAAGCAACTTGTTTTATAACTGTATATTGATTATGTCGAGTGGATGTCGAATGAATAATCAGACAAAACATTTTAAAACTTTAAATGTAAGAGAAGCGGAAATTTTAAGTCGTTTGGCGATTGCCATATTCGATATGTTACTGTATAGTGATTAACAACATATTCTTTAAGATAATACATAAACCATGCAAGGACGCAGAAATACATTACATTTGTTATTCGTAAAAGCTAGATAATAGAAAATCTTCCAAATGCTAATAAAAATAAAATAGGTACCTACCTACCTTTCATTTGAAAAAGTTAGTTTTTCTAAGCCTATTGGTAGCCGGAAGCGACAATTTATTAGATCTGATAGTAAGAAATATTAAAACCCTAAAGTAAACGGTGGAACTTACATCATTGGCTACGTAATGGCTAACGTTGACAGGCCGTAAGGCGGCTCCCAGGTTTAATTTAATTATTTAATGAATAAATCAAACCCAAATATAAAGTCATATCCATGATATATCATCAGTCAGGGTTGGGCTCTCAAATTAACATAACCACGATGATTTCGCCTCCCGGGGCTTGTGGTAGGAGAGGTCAAGTTGTAATTTAATTAATCCTGCTCCTTGCGCTTGCGCATGTTTGTTTACTACTGATATTTTCGTACTTGAACAAGCTTATTGTTGACGTGATATACACTGATATGTATGTATAGAAACTCCTTTTGAGACGCAAAACAACTTTGTGTATCCCACAGATTTCCCAATACAGGAGATGGGGCAAGCCGCGTTTTTAAGTGCGACAAATGTAAGCTCAACGAGCATACACTGGCTGCCAGTTTACGCTCTGTGAGACGAGTCAAGACGCACGAATATTAGAAGAAATTACCGTTTTTGCCCAAAATGCCATCCTGTGCAATTGTAACATGCCATCATCGCAATGAATCAGTAAATTTACCAAGAAATATTCCTTTTCACAGGTAAGAACCAAAAAGAAATTGCGACGATGAGACTGCCTATAAACTTGGCGGCTTGTCCAGTCTAATTGTATATACGGATGTCTGTGGTGTATCCTATCAAAAAAAAAGTCTAAATCTCAGCTAAAATCCCTATTTGTAAGTATGTCCCCTATTTTACGTCAGATATCCCGGTCCTTTCCTTCCCCATCCAGACTCTACCAAAAATGTTTTGCTAGTTGTAGGTTCATCAGGCCGGAGAGCGTTCTACACTACGATTTTCGATTATAACACCAGTAGATTAATAGAAACGAAATAAATTAAAATTATTATGTCTGGGGGACTATTGTTATTATGACTGAATAACGCGGGTTAGGGTTGGCATACATTTTTTTTTTTGGGTCATGGACACTGACTGCAGGATTGATTCAAGTTCAAACTCACTTAACGTGCAATGGAGCGAGCTATGTTCGGGTGGGGTCTTCCTAGGGATAATGATAGAAATCATTAAATCCGGAAGAGAACTAAAGTTACCCTAAGGCCCTAAGGACCGACGACTTGCAAAAGGTCGCTGGTGGAGGCTGGGTGAGAAAAGCGGAGGACTCAGATATCTTGCGCAAAATGGGGGAGAATTTTGTCCAGCAGTGGGCAGCGATAGATTCAAGAGAGAGAGACTTGGTACTGACTACAGAATCAGGTGAGCTGTCCGTCCTTACACTTGATGACATACGCAAAATATTTACACTACATATGTCTTGGTCACTTACCATCAGGTGAGCGAACTGACTGTCCGTTCACTTTATGACAATGATGTAAAATGTATAGTTTCGTGATATGCTCACAAAACAACGGAAAAAAGTGTTCCGAATGCAGCGACAGCACACAAACACATATTTCGTATGAGCGTACATTTACCTAAGTTAAGAGCCTACAACTGTATTCTCTTTGGCGGTTCGTTTTTGAGGCACGGGTGGCGTATATACCTTTATATAAATACAGAAAATCATTGCTTTATGACAAATAAATAATTACTACCCACTGGTACAATATACTCCAGCAGGAAGAATGATTTCGCAGCCATTTCAATATTATTATACAACGCACATATTATTTGCAGTAAGGTACATATCACATTTATCAGATATAACACGCTTTGGCAGTTAGATTGTCGATTTAGTATTTGATAGGCAAACTCTAGTTCCTGTTGTATGTCAATAATTATTTTAAAGGTCAAATTTGTGTTCATAGCCCGGTTATTATTTATTTTGGACAGTTTACGAGACATGGACACACTTATAACATTTAATCATTTATTTAAGGAGCTTAGTCAATTTTGACTATGTCGTTCCGTTATGGCTACAATTGAATAAAATTACAAACAATTGAATAATATTATAATCAATTGAATAATATTTTATATAGTGTCCTAGCTTCTTCAATTGATAATATATTTGTAGGAGATACAAACAAGTCAAACCTTAATTACAAACTGCCACAACAAGCACAGCTGACATGGAAGTTTTACAAATTGAAGTTAACATAATTGAAATGTTATGCTAAATAATATACTTAAAATTACTTATTTAAAGTATAAGTTACAATTGAGTGTGCAAGTGAGAACAAGAATAACAAAATCATGACAAAATTATTATTATATCTTATTATGTTACATTGTTTGCGTTATATAAAGGTTTCACATCATCTGTGCGCCCAACAGCAGTAGGCACTAAGTAAGAAAATAGAGAAAAAAAGAAAGAAATAAAAGTAAGAAAAAGAAGCATTAGTACAAGCAAGCTCCTGGTCTAAATTGAGACTAGAAAGCGCTATAGAAATATATTTGTTAATGCCTACATATTTCTATACTTACGATATAATATATAATATAACAGAATAGAGATGATCAAGTCCAGCGGTGGACTACGACAGGTTAAAGTAACAGCCTCTGAAGCTTCTCATATCTCGTTTAGACGGGACAACCGGCCCCCGCAGAGCCTGCGTTTGATTGATGGACCACAGGCTTTATTACACGTTAGCAATTATCGTGCGCCTGCGCATAGGGTCATTGGCCAGCGATTTGTAAATGTTTGAACAAATATTTGGATAGGCTTGCTCATTGGCTAGCTAGCTTTTCTGCCGCAGCTTTGCCCATGTTGAATTTGGTTACTAAGGTTTAAAATGGTTACAGAATGTAACGAACTCGATAGCGCATGCCCCTTATTTTTTAAAGCTTTTTAGTATTTTTTTCTCAAAGGGAGACTTGATAAGTATTTCCTAACATGCAAAAAATAAATCGCGTCTAATTTGTAATCACGGTGTCATAATGCAACGTTAGATTTGAATTATCAGCACACGATGACCCTTCTGGTGTAATGGTAGAGATGTGAGCTACTTCACCTCCAAGCTACCGGGTCCGATCCTCGGGCAGCAACATTGGTCTGGGTGTTTTTATATTTTCAAAAAAAATCAGTATTTTTATTCGTAGTCAGCTCCTCGCTTAAATTATGGATCCAAAAGGGTCTGAAATAAATGTGCTATTATTATAATATTAGTGTTTTCTTATTTATTAAACAATAAATGAACCTTATATAAAACAGAATAAGGAACGTAATCAAGGAATTCCAAAGCGACCTAAAAGTAACAACAATAAATCATTACCCCTTAAGGAAGTAACACCTTTAAAAACTCCCGAACATCATCAATTCCCCATTTAATTATCTCCCACGCATCACGTATCAAAGCCTTTACACAGTAGCCAACGAAATCTAAAAGTTAATTGGATTCAATGACCCTAACTATATTCATGATGCATTCTTAAACAAGATTAAAACAGACAATTTCGTACTCTATACCCTTTGAATACAGTCTAGACATAAATGGCAAAGAAACATCTGTGCTTGATTACTTTGGATACGTGTCCGTGGGCAACCAACCGCAAAATGGATGCTACCAAGATACGTTAGAGAAAAGTTAATAAATGGTCGAATATGAAACACTAGCTGGCATGATTCTATTACTTTAATTGCAATTCGATAAATGATTGATTCTAGTGCGAGAGATTCAATTAATATCTGTTTATGGATTTTTTTCACCTATGAAATGTTAACGTATCACACAAAACCGATTGCCGTTGGAGATGATTTCTAGAGTGGAGCTGGGTGGAAATTAAGTGTAGGACGTCCTCTAGTCCGATGGACGGCCATTTGCGAAAGGTCATTGGTACAGGCTGATGAGGATAACGGAGGACCGGGATATTGGGTTCCAAAGTCGAGGACAGCTATGTCCAGCAGAGAAGTATTAAATAAATAAAAAGAATTAATATTCTATCACCAAAGCGATACTATCAACTTAAATTAAATTTACACATGAATGATTTTCACAATGTAATTCTACAACTTTCATTTTCCTATATTCGCTCCTAACGGTAAACACGAGTACCTTGGATTATTTTGTTAGGATCGGCTCTTCAAAAGTATACATATTGGTAGGTCTATCGGCTCCTTTGTCTGTTCCCGCCAAAGCATAGACAAACTCGAGCAACAATAGCACTCCTTGCGTCGGCGACGTTCCGCACAAACCTATTTACCATAGAGTATAGTAACGATACCAAAACTATTTATGCTCTAGTGCATATCCATTACACTCAACAATTGCATACTTAAAACTAAATCCTCGGTAAAAGTGTATTTCAGAGGCCGACCGCGTTAATTCCTTTGCCTTTATTAGAAAAAAAAGTAAAGGACGGCGCCGATTCGAAGTGACCAGTGGTCCGTTAAAGTTTGTGAAAATCGAAAAGGCGGTTGCCATATCGCTGCGGTAAAATCAATATAATATATTGAACAAACCTTTGTTTTTATTTAAATTCATAGGTAATAAAATAACTATCAAAATACTGTTTACTCAACTTTATAACTTATATCAAACTAAAAGATTCTATTCACTCTTACACAACTTCTAAAATTTTCTATTATTGGCATATACACTTTTCCTGAACGTTGTACGGAATACAGTATTTATTTATTAGATTCTTCATTATGATATAAAATCTACTACGAGTATTCAACTAAAAAGCTTGTAACCTTGTATTTTGTCACAGCAACTCAATTAATTTCATATATCTATGTTTTAGTTTGAATTAACATAAAATATTGCGTTAACAATAAATACTTACAAACTGGTCGCATCTCTGTGGCGTGCATAGCATTGGTCAACAAGCTAATCCGAGGCGTGCGGCTACTTCGCCCATGGCTGATCTTGAATCGCTTCGCACTAGAAGGTGTAACCATATAATATAAACGGAGCAACATCTTGCAACGTCAGCCACGCGAGAGACCACGTACAATACGTCCAGGAGATCAACCAAGATAACTCTGGACAATGTTATACGCCACACGCGTAACAATAGAATCTGTTTAAAAAAATATTATGAGGGCTTGCTGGCATAGTGGCTAGCGCGTTCGGTAGTTGATCATGCTAGAAGTGCAAATATCATCATCATCGAAGACCCATTTGGTCCCGGTCGATCCGGGCAGTACAAACATTTGTGTGCATGAACATGTCTGTTTGTAATGGTCTGGGTGTTTTCTATATATAATATGTATGTATTTATAAAAAAAGTATATAAGTATGATTATCCGTTGTCTAGTACCCATAATACAGGCTTCACGCTTAACTTGGGGCTAGATGGCGATGTGTGAATGTCAGTGGATATTTATTTATTTTATCCTAACACGTCGCACTATAGGGGTGATGGGGCCGTATCCGAAAGTGGGTATTAACGACTATGTTGAAGTCACCAGACCACGGAGGCAGTAGGTAGGTGACCGAAAAATACTATCTCGACCCCTTTCGTACTTAGGAGGGCACAGTAATCCTTTGCTCCCGTCTCAGTTTTCATAAGATGGTGACCACTATACTAACATCCACCAATAAGTATTTACCCGCAAGGGTACTATCCAATATCATTGCTTTTTGAGAAGACTCCGCTGCGGGAGTAGAACAATTGAAGACAGCTAACTATTAAATTCGAACGTCGGTGGCTCAATGGTGTGGACTATCGCCCGACACGTACCAATGTGTTTTCGAATTTTCGAAAATATATGTACGTTATCCGACGCTCTTACGGTGAAGGAAAACCTTCATGCACGTCTGCGAAGAGATTTGAAGGTTGTGTGTGAAGTCGTCCAACCCGCACTGGGCCCGCGTGGACGACTAAGGCCTAAGCACCCTATACGGGTAGGCTCGTGCCCCTCGGTAGGGGCGTTTAATGCGCTGATGATGATGATGAACTATTAAATAAGTTGCATAGTTACAAGTAATAGGTTGCCGTGTGGCGACGGCACAGTAAAACACATTTTTTACCACCCCTAATCTTCCTAGGGTGTCGTAAAAGGCAACAGAGGGAAATTTCACCAAGTGATGGGCAGCAGCATCACTTCGGTACTGGTTTACCCCTGCGCTTACCAACCTGCCTGCCTCGCGTGGTGAGTATGGCATTTACTCCCAGTAAGGCACAAATCATCATTAGAAGAGGCCATCGTTCAGCAGTGGATATGCAATGATGATGATGATAGTTCATATTATGATAATACTTAAACCAACTTGAGTTATAGTAAAATATATTTTAATAATGGATCGATTAAAAAATATATCGAAATAGAAACAATTTCAAATGCATCATTCTCGCTTTGTACAACCAGACAATATTGTCAGCACCTGAGGTACCGCTTAAATGCCATTCCATTAGTAACAAACACACAGTCAAACGAGCCGAAGCTCACAATACGGGGCTGAGTCGCAGATTATCCGCCGCCTCCCAAGTAGCATGCTTTATGAAAAAGCGCTGAAAAAAAGTCGGATCTTTGCGGCGACCATAGATTAAATATCGTATATCTTGATATCGGCTTTGAACTGTTAATGTTTGAGCGTTGCCGAAAGTTATGTTATTTTATTTATTTAAAACTCATATTACAAGTTACAGTAAATTTTATATTTTCACCAGTTTTTTCACCAGTTTAAATTAAAGATTAAAAAAACCCTCATGAAAAAAGGTTACTATACAATAGAAGAATATTTATCGGATAAAGATGTGTGGTCTTGCACTTAGTGTTCCAGTTACAAAATCTTTGTAATAAATTTGTAAAGCTATTTGTAGGTAAATGACAAAACTGTAACCACTGATATAAAAAGTTAAAAGAGTAACTCGAGTTTCTTGCCGGCTCTTCTCGAAGATCCTACTTATTCCGAACCGGTGGTAGAGTCACAAAAAATATGATAATAATAACAATTGACGATTCAAAAGTATCTGTAACAGATTTATTTGAATAAAGATTTTTTCTTTCTTTCTTTCTTTCTTTCAATAAAATGTTTAGTGGTAGACTCGACACTAAGTCGTCTAAATAGGGACCATCGCAGTGCCAGATATCGTCCCGTGAAACAGAAGTGTTATGCACTTTTGTGTTTCGGGGTAGCTAGTGAAAATACCGGGTATAAGAGACCAAACATGGTCTATCAGTTGTTGTTTCTTCAATAGCGCTCTGTCATGGTAAGGCGTATCACTTACCATCAGGTGAGCGTCCTGACCGTCATATTAACATAAATAAAAATAATAATAAACTGTCCCGACGATAATTAAAGGATGGTAGTCGCAAACACCCACCCACTAATTCGCACTGAACCCACTTGGTAGTTACAGACTAGACACCACCTAGCCATGCTATGTGGAAAGGCCTATGCCCAGTGGTACGTTATAAGCTAATGATGAACCCCGGACAAGTAGCGGCCTGAGTGTCCCGCGCGGGTCAGTTTCACTTCACACGCGCCGCCCCTTTGTGGGACCGCTCTGTGCGCTACTGAATACCGTAATACTAGGGTTGTCATATTCCATCTATATAATATATATATATATATATATATGTTTGAGAGCGTCGGTGCTGTGAGCGTGGCGTAGGAGCTGAGGGCGTAGGATCAAATTCCGTCACGTACCAATGTGTTTTCATATTTTCAACATAGTATGTACTTTATCCGACGCTCTTACGGTCCTTTAGGACGACTAAGGCCTATACACCCTTTACGGGTAGACTCGTGTTCCTCGATGAGGACGTTTGATGAGCGGATGATGATGATATGTTTTAGACGAAAACTCTAAGAGCCCGGGTATAGGGTCATCTGCGTGCAAACCTAAATCTTATTCCATTAAAATGTTTGATAATACAGTCTGTAATCTTTAAATCACTAATTAGCAACTACACTGAGTTATTTTTTTAGAACTAAGTGCCTGAGTACTTAATTTTAATAAAGATTCTAGGACCCAAGCATTTATCGACTTTGAAGTCAAGTAAATAAAAATAAATCATTAGTGTGGAGGTGTGTTACCTCGCTGTTTAGGTTAAAACCACAGATTTCCCAATACAGGAGATGGGGCAAGCCGCGTTTAAAGTGCGACAACTGTAAGCTCAACGAGCATACACTGGCTACCAGTTTACGCTCTGTGAGACGAGTCAAGACGCACGAATATAAGAAGAAATTACCGTTTTTTTCCAAAATGCCATCCTGTGCAATTGTAACATGCCATCATCGCAATAAATCAGTAAATTTACCAAGAAATATAATAACTTTTCACAGGTAAGAACCGAAAAGAAATTGCGACACTGGGACTGCCTATAAACTTAGCGGCTTGTCCAGTCTAATGTATATTCTGATGTCTGTGGTTGAAACCAAGCAAAAACATTGTATATACTTTGTTATTGGTAATGAGGATATTTTGTCATAAAATTATCCGCCAGCATAACGTTATTCATTGTTCTTGGCTTCTTTCTATCGGTTTGTTTTCTCAGGTTTGTTTTACATAATATTGTAAAGACTCATAGTTAACTATATTATTTAATTAAAAAAAAATTTGGTTTGAAGTAAATATTTTTTTATTTAATTTAATAAATATGTAGTTAGTAATTTTTTATAAAAATGTGTAACATGTAATCATACACAACCCTGCGCCCGCGCATCGAAGCATTCATCAAAAGATTTTCAATTGATAATTAAGCTCGCATTACAAACGTTACTTTCTACCGCCATGAAAGGCATTCTTGTAAACCACACTTTGAATCATCGCCTCTTGTGGCCTTTGTCGGCAATCAGCGGACTTGGCTAATGATTAGATTTCGATGTTTTTGCTCGTTAATAAACATACTGACTTACTGGAAAAAAAATCAACATGATCTGCATCAGCCTATTACGGACAATGCACAGGCACAGGGCACAGGCCTTATCGCACAGCAGGGGAAAATATTATAAAAGAAAAAAAATATACTTTATTTTATAATAATACATTTGCTCGTGCTGAAAAAGATTAAATCAAAAAATGAAATTATGTACGAGGATGTATTATATTCGTGTTATAGTATAAGTTACCGTACTCCTCTAAATTGTACCGATTTTGTTCAAATTCAATGTGTTCTTCTTCACTGTCGTATTCCGGTATCAACTCAACAACTAAGGGGATTGTACATCAGAAACTGCTAAGCCAAACCAAGAAATCCCCTAGAGCTTTCACCTTGTAGAAGACCTCTCCAAGGGCCTTCGGCGAGCCTAGGTACTTCGGCATTCGGCCACTTCTCAGCACTAGTAGGACATGGACCGTCGTTTCCTTAGCCCTAATGAAAATTGTATATTTTATAACATCAATGATTCGATATGATCATTCAGTAGGTATCTAAAAGATTATGTGAATTTACAACCGTAATAAATAAGAATAACTCCACCCCAACATTATTTTAAATTGTCTTTTTTAAAGATGTGTTACTTAAAATACTTAAATTAAACCATACCATATTTATGTTTGTCTCTAATTGCTTGTTGGTTGCACCAGTTTATCATGTTGGTTGTCCTAACAAATAAATAAAATAAAATCATTATCACCCTTTTGCAGCAACGTCTTTTTATCAGTGATATTTGTATCTTTTCTATCATCACCACAATGTTTAACTTATTATACGCCGAGATTCGAGACATTGAAGAAATTATATTATGTATGTTGAATATAAATTACTACGGCAGTTTAGAAGTTCATTAATAAAGATATGAAATGGCTATATGTATTATTTAAATGGGAAGCAATGTTTGCCGTTTTATTAATTTAACTAAAATTTTAAAAAATGATGACTTATACAGTCATCATTTTTTGGGTCAAAATACGTGTTATTTGTTCATAAACCATATGTTTATTGTTTATCTGAGCATTTGTACCATCATTCGTACAGTCCATTGGTACAAATGGCACTGCGCGCTAAGAACTCTAGCTAATTCGTGCTATATTCAATGTAATTCAATCTCCAACAGTGAAAGCGATTCACTGACTCTTAAAATACAATAAAGCACTCGTTACTATTAACTGATTAAATTAAAAAAAACAAACAACATGTTTAATACGAGGAATTCCTCCGGCAGCGGGTCTGGGTGTTCGTGACAGCGTTGCGTACCCGCCACTGTCACTGCATGTCTAATGTACTGTCTGCAAAAAAAAAGTTTTGAGAACAACTATTTATTTTCTGATTTAATAATCAGTCAGGCACTTAAAGTAGTAAAAAGTAGTAGTAGTAGAAAAAAGTACAGGAATCGTACATCCCGAAACACAAAAGTGGATAACACTTCTGTTTCACAGGACGGTATCTAGCACTGTGGTGGTAACTGCCTAGACGACTCAGTGTCGTGTCTACCACCTAGTAAAGGGTAGGTACTGGGCAGATTTTCAATCTGTTAACATTAGTTTGTGCGTGCAAATCACACCAACACCGGTATACTAAACGTCTGTAGTGTTTCCCGGTAATTTGAACGTTTGTGGCGTCTATTCTGCCCGTAAAGAATTTAGAACACAATTGGCGATATCGATAGCTTATTAAACGTTCCCAACGAGGGGCACGAGCCTACCCGTATGGGGTGTTTAGGCCTTAGTCGGCACGCGGGCCCGGTGCGGATTGGACGACTACTCGCACAACTTTTGAATCTCTTCATAGGCGTGCGCAGGTTTCCTCACGATGTTTTTCTTCACCGTAAGAGCGTCGAATAACGTACATATAATTTCGAATATTCGAAACACATTGGTACGTGGCGGGATTTGAACCTCAGACTTCCCGGTAGGAGGGCAACAGTTCACACCATTGAGCCACCGACACTCAAAACAAACATTACTCAGCCACCAAAAAAATTGCCCTGAAAGAAAAGAAGAAAACCCAGTAGTGCCCAATCGAAAAATAGCATTTTCAGAGCTTCTACAGTTTGTCTTCTGCACAGGTACATCAGTGAGTCGTATTCATTGTGTACTAATGTTATTCTTCAAACAAGAATTTATTTATGAAGGATTGGAATATTCAATATTATTTTAGCATTTATTTATTTTATTTATTCAATATTATTTTAGTATTTATTTTTCTGTCGATACATGCGCGCACGGGAGCCAGCTCTCGACGCGGCATGGGGCCTGCGCGAGCGCATACCTACCAACTGTAATTGCACCGTATACTTAATAAACACCTCCCGTGTATACGTCAGTTGGATCTGTGGAATTAACGAATCATAGATTAAATTGTTACTATGGAGCAGTGATGTAAAAAGTATAGATTCGTGATATGTTCACAAAACAACTGAAAAAAGTATTCAGAATGCAGCAACAGCACACATACACATAATATGTGTACACACATACACATAACGTAGCACACATACACATAATATTATTTCGAATGAGCGTACATTTAAATGAACAAAGAGCCTACTACTGTATTCTCTTTGTCGGTTCGTTTTTGGGTGGCGTATTATCATTTATATTTACAGAATATCACTGCTATGGAGACCTTGACTCCACGTGTATTTGGACCCGTTTATATTTTCTTATTTGTTCAATGCTGTACACTCCTTATTATCATCAGCATATGACGTCCCACTGAATTAACATTCCCTTGGCTATAGGGAATTTGGGCTGTAACCCACCATGCAGTCCCAATGCCGATTGGTGGATACCTAGTATTTCGAATATCCATATATATATTGATATTCAAAATTTATTCGTATTTAATCTGGTTGATTTCTACACAGTTAAAAATATTTACTCTAGTTCTATGAACCAACAACTTGCGTTATCTTGTACAAAAAAGGAGACATACGAGTATGCAGCTATTGACTACGACCACGATAGGTTGACTGTTGAAGCGAGAGATAGGTTGATACTAGCATCTTTTATTGAATTTTCAATCACACATTTCGAAATAATAAATTAAATGTTTAACTTTTACTTATCAAAATATTATAAGTTATTACTTTGTGGCATTTTTACATAACAGGAAATACAGGAACAGACTATTTACTCCTCAGTTTTTGCAGCAGGATCAACTGTGCTCCCTTTTTCATTGGTTTTATCCTTCAATGTCTTCTTCAATTGCTCCAATTTTGACTTGTTCACTCTGTGGAACATTCCAGCTTCGCCCGCCCCGTCCAGTCTCCCGAGCCTACCCCCAGATTCCTTGACTGGGCCTCCTTTACTTGTTTCCGTCTTGGACATCAATCTCAGAAAATCTCTGGAAATACCATCTTCTAACATACTGGAAGAGGAATTAATCAGATATCTCTTATGTCTTTGATTTGATAGAGCACTGCAAAGCTGATATGGAAGGATGTTTTCACTCCATGCACAAGTAGCCGTATGAACTGGATAGACTACGTCTGCTATAGTAGAACAGTCTGTAGGATATCCCCTAATTTGAGGATGCTGTAATCCCGATTTAAATGTTTTCGGTGGAAACTGTAATTGGAATAGAGCACATACAATACTAGATTTACTACGCGAAAACATTTCAAATAGTAGATATTATACAAGGATTTAAAAATCTAGAAGCTTTTAAATTAAATTTGGCATGTGTCGGTGATTTTTTTTTTCAAAAAATTGACGGAACAATTATGTCAATTGACTTAAAATATTCTAGACACAAAATTTAGTCTCTGTAAATATATTTATATATATATATTGTTTTATGACATACACCAAATTTTTATGCGAATATGTAATCAAACTAAAAAATATTAATTTATTTCCCCTATAATTATTACCAGGTTCCTAGTACTACACTCGTACTACTCCTTGAGAGACTACTATATTTTCTCTTTGAATATTTAACACATGACTGCACATGACATACAAAAATGTCAATATCTCAATAAAACAATCATTCAACACATCTCATCATCATTACTTAAATTATTCAGTTTTTATAAATCATTTTTTTTGTAGGAAAATGGTCCGATACTTTACCCAGATTTATCCATTTGGTCCAACTGCCTTTATTGTGAAAAATTCTGGCTGTCTAGCAGTTGTGAAGGGTCGAGTAATTCCTTACATTAAGCAGCAGAGAAACTATGCAGAGAAAGGAGATGCCAAGAATCCCGCCAAAGAAGAAGAAATAGATGTTAAGATGCCAGGATTTGTTCACCCAGAAAACTTGAAAGAAGAAGGCTATTTCACACAGAAAGCCAGAAAGCAGTTAGAAGAATTA
Source organism: Leucinodes orbonalis (assembly GCA_019425675.1). Classification (NCBI taxonomy): domain Eukaryota; kingdom Metazoa; phylum Arthropoda; class Insecta; order Lepidoptera; family Crambidae; genus Leucinodes; species Leucinodes orbonalis. Next base: position 211,728 of record PQWD01003979.1, on the reverse strand, counting down.
AAAAAGAAACCTGAAGCTTCAGCTGGCAACAGTGTTGAAAAAAAGTTGTAGTATCCTAGAAAAGAGACTTGTGATCACGAAAATTGTCATCATAATCATTGTTAGCATGCAGACTTTGTTCATATTAATAAAACTATTGTATATCTTAAATTGTTTTTCATCTATAATATAACCCAATTATTTCGTTTTCATCATCAGAACATATTTTTTAAAAAACTAAAAATTAATTGTAATATTTTATTTTTGAGAATTTTTTGGAGACCTCGGTTCTTCTTTCTTCAATTTTGACTTCAATTTCTCCAATTGCTCTCGCTGTTTATGATAGAAGAATTCTTCTTCGTGAGCTGCACCATACTGGCCCAAGGCACCGCCAGATTCCCTTACTGAGCCACCAGCACCTCCACCCTTGCCTGCACCAGAACCGGGAGCAGAGGGCACGGTATATTCCCTAGCTAGTGACCTTGGAACGAACACGCCACTGATTTTCGAAAAAAGTGTGGCTTTTTTTGGAAGCCCGTATGATAATCTGCTGGAATTTAATATTATATGCCCAATCTGAACGGAAAGGTAGTGACTTCGTATTGGACTCGTCATCGTTATATTTCTTTTACCTTTTTTATTAATTGTTTTTGATTAACACTTTCACATTTTGTAAAAGTCAGCTTGTCACCTTATTTGTATTTTTAATCAAGGAGGTTCCGTAATAAAAAAAGGATACATAACCTTTATGCAGAAATTAATTTAATAATACCTAAACACTAACATCACCATTAGTCCGTATCGCATTAGTATATGCAACCTAATTACAGCAGATTCGCGAAGATTGTTTTGCTAATTATTGAGTAATTAAAACCAGAACCAATACCGTCAATAAACACAATTCATACTAATTGTTTAAAATAACTATCTGCAAATTATTAAACTTTTTGTAACACCTAATCGGGAACTAAAACTAATTGTTTTTTTGCACTTATTAGTTTTAATTAGCACGTTTCTAGTATAAATATCGGTTGTATATTCTTTTTCTACACTGCACCAGAGATGAAATTACTTCGTAGTTATTGAGTTCTAATTCAACTAACTATACATAAAATGGCACACATTAAGGTAAGGTATTTACATGATTTTTATTTTATTCGATCAAAAGCTATTTCTATAGTTTATTTGTTTTATACTTATTTTCAGGTGCTCGGTCTGCTGATTACCCTATTTATAGTTTCTGGAAAAAGGTATGTTTAAGCCTTCGAACACCAATGACACCTTAAGTCGTCAGAAACTTTAGGTTTTCTATTATTTTTTGTTCTACATATATCTTCACATTATGCGAACGTAAATTTTTACTTTAACAGTCACAAATGATAATTAATCCTAATAAATAATAATACCTCCGTTTACAGTAACCCGCGTATCCATCACCAAGGTAAACATACGCACCATGATGGGACTCCTGATCTCCTTCATGATATTAAAGACAACCAAAACTGTATTTGTTTCGAGAAAAACCAACCCCTAGTCACAGATTTACTTTCGCAAAATGGCGGCAGAGAATTAAAAAGACTAGTACTTTACTTGTATAAGAGCTCTAATGATGATAATGTACAACTGTACGCCCCAAACAAGGAAAAGCAAGCGCTATTCCCGGATCTCGGACATGAACTGGGTGATGATTTTTTTATTGTTGGAACAAAAACTATTGGTCAAGTATTTGAAGACAATAAAAATGTGATCGATGTAAATAAACAACAAACCCACTCTAAAGAGAACACGAATCAAGCGATTTTATCTGAAACATCATTTGACCATGGAGATAAAATATCATCGCTTAATAAACCTCTTTTTAGTGTAACAGTTCCGACTGGCAATGCATTATTCCCAACGGACCCTACAGCAGAAAATATATTGGAGGAATCTATGACCGATTTAGAAGAAAATAGTAATGAAATTAATAACGAAATTATTTTGGCACCTGAACCACACACTGAATCGATGACCAAGATAGATAATAATGATCGTTTTATTCCTGTTGGCGAAAAAGAGAGCCCATCACAAATAAACGAAAACAATAATGCGTTCTCTCAAGAAATGTTGACTCCGACAGTAAAAGCGCAATTGCACTCGCAATCAAGTAAAGATCATATTCACAGTTTTAAAATAGATGATGATATCTTGCCTATACAACTAAGCGATTCACAACAAAACAAGGTTTCAAAAAACTTATTGGATCAGGTGGTAAATTCGGAATCAGTATCCGGATCAAAATATACACTACCGACGATTGCTATTGAAGATTATTTTATGACGGATATTAGCCAATCAGGCATCGGGGGTCCATATAATCAGTTATTTACAGCAAAATACTTGACTTTTGATAAATGGTTCGATCAACAGATGCAGCGATGGAAAATACGGACCAGCCTCCCAAAAAGAATATAGACTTATCTTCATTGAAAAGTCTAGTGGAGAAAACATTGTATGACAATGGATTATTAGTCACCAAAGATGGCGTTTTGACCGACTCTAAAGCCAACGCTTTAAATGTTGCTAACTTAAAACTTAGACCCATTCTGATCGGAGATTCAGTGGCGTACAATAGTTTATTTGATTTAAAAGATGGTGGTAAATATGAATTGCCATCCGATCTGCCTTATTTAGAAGCGGTTCTGGTAACATTAGGATTTCCCCCTAAGATATTGGGTGTGATACCTTTAGGGAAAACTTTTGTGCCCAGAGAATCATATCGGTCGGAATTCGACTACTGGGCTTGGAGAGCACGAAACAACCGGAACAAATGCGTTTCTTGGGATTGCAAACAAGCAAAACAACGGCATTATTATGAATCACATACTGTTAATTCGCAACGTAGCGCCAATCAATACAAATCAAGGAACCCCCCGAGTACCTCCAGAAACATAAAATCGCCACACCGGCCGTAAAAATATCACAAGAAAAAGGTAGGCAAGGGAACCTGGACAGAATTTTGAATGCAATTCAGGAAATTATTGGTATTAGGCCTAACAAGGCACATGTTCCTGTGACACAAAAACCTGAAGTGAAGGGCGATACAGGAATACCTGGTTTTCGAATAATCGGGGGCTTTCCTGCTACAGGTAGTGGTACCCCGGTGAGCAATAAAGGCAGGTCTGGGAACATGTACACCTAATCGGATGATATGAAGCTAAATTTATTTTTTTTTGCTTATTATATTACTCATGCATTATGACTCAATAACTAATATTTTATCTAGTAGGTATAATCAGCTTTTTTTAATCTACATAGGTATATATCACTGACATGGGTATGCCTTTTATAAAAACTTATAAATAATTGGTACAAAATTTGAACAATATCTGGCTGTTATAATTTTTTATAATTCAAAACAAAATCTTTTTTATTGCTGCTTTGTTTAGCAGCAGTCTAAAATTCTAACAGAAATAAGAAAATAATTTCAACTAATTATTTATCCGTTTACCTAAATTATTCACAAGGAATTCCCTGTCATATTTAACCTATATAAAAAGATCTCAAAGTAGAATTAGTTTGTAAACCGATACTTAAAACATTGACGACATGGCTTGTTACGGACTCCTTACGAAATAAATAATATTAAATGGTTTTATTCAGCAAAATATGTATTTTTTAAATTAAATTTTACCCTTAAATTATTCAGCACACAAAAATTCATAAGCGCTTCCTATAATGATTTTCAATAAACACCTACTCCCCGCTAGATGTCGTTCATCACTATAAATTATTTATCACATCGAATACAAGTTATTGAGGATGTTAGTTTAACGCGCTAATAGCTTAGATAAACTTTGATAGATGCACAATCACGAAGAAATATACACCAAAAAATAGTGAGGTAACTATTAGCTAGAAAGAAGAAGCAAATCGAGGATGTTTGCGTCAATTTGTTAATGACGCAATCACGGCATCTATACAACTTACACAAAAACAGTAATGTGCCCATAAAATATGTTTTGCACAGTCTTTGCTAGATGGCGCTATAACATTTAATTTAGAGGTACCATTTACGAACCACTGTTTAGAATCTATTTACAAAAACTGCTGCTAGATGGCAGTGTTTGTATTATACACCTGAGTATAGATGGCACTAGTACAGCGTAAGCCAATATCGTCCGTCTTGTAGCACAAAAGCGCCACCTATATCGGTGTATTTGTTTTGTTTTATAAACACTAAGTTAGTCGGCCGCATGAACCCTTGGTTTGTGGTGGGCTTACAGATGCAGTTCTAAAAATACCGTCGAGTTCACGACGTGAACAGTAAAAAAACCAAGTCTAGTTCTCAGTGACAATAAATAAAAAACGACTTTTTAAGTGAACAGTGACGTTTAATAGAACGAAACGAAATTAAAGTCATAAAAGGAGAAACTTTTGAGATTTAAGTTAAGCAAAGTTTATTTTGGTGATTTCGCGGTATCTCTGCCTCTATTGTTGTGTTACGATGTTGATTTCATGAAAGGATGTTATCACAGCGGTGCTCGATTCTAGGAAAATACTAGTACTTTGCGAACTTTGATGGCATTCAACAAACGGTAAGTGGAAGTTGTAACTTAACTACAAAAAATATACTTCACTGGTGTCATATAGCAAAAGTTTTGTCAAAAAATTAGTCGCAAAAAAATTTCGAAAGTAAATATTTAATCTTAAGTAAGAATATTTTTTCTAAGTTACAAAAAGTACGTATAAGATGTCTTGATTTAAATTAATCTTATGGAAAATGAAGGTAAGCACTATCTACCTACCTATATTTTTAATAAATGGGCACTCTTTTTCCGAAGGCCATAATTTTATTTGTATTTTAACTTCGCTTTATTTAACCTCTAGATACATTAGAAATTATTTATTGAATTTATTTATTACCTCGGTGAAATTTTGTCAGGTTACGATGTTATTTTTTTTATTATTATTTAAATAAGTCTATAAACATTTTTGAATCAAGTAAACAATTTTATTAAATATGTTTTCAAGTTATAATAACTTATCTGCCCACCTACTACTTTATAGTGTAAGCTTATGTACCTACGCAGGTACATGTCTCATTTATATCATTGGGTAAAACCAGAACTAAGTATGTAGGTACCTAAGTATTCGGGGAATTCCCTACCAATTTATTTAGTCTCTTCTGAAGAAAGAAGAAGATAAAGATGAATCTGTACTAATCACATTACATACAAAAAATCAAGAAGGCACTGATTTTTTGCGTTTACTGTCACAATGTTTACCAATTTTACTTTGGTACATAGATTATACGTACTTAATTCACTTGGGCAACAGCAGCTATTTAGAAAAAAACTGGTTTGAACTAGGTTTCGCGAAAAATTACATTAGGGTTTTGCTTAATAGAACCATTTTTACGAATTTCTACAAACACCTATTTGTTTTGAAAGGGTTTAAGCTGGTCCATAAATACTATAACGTTCTGTGTCCATAAGTTCATTCACTTTGACGACAGAAGGCCGTCGACTTGTATAGACTCGTGTGGTAACATTAAGCTTTTATTATGTTTCGAAAATAACATTATCTATTAATAATATTATCATCAAAACATGAACTATACATCACATAGAATATCCAGTATTTCGCTTTTCTTGCGCTAACTCAGATCACAGCAAAATCCAAAGTATTAAAACGGGAGATGTGTGGAGGAAAGATAGAATTTCTCATTTAGTATAATGAGTATTTTTCAATGGACTTTTTACTGTTCGCCGCAGATAGCCTTCACAGATTCACCGGGCAAATAGCGAGCGCAGATGGCTCTCAGGCTCTCTTACTTAAGGGTTTGTTACATAAGTTATTCCTGTCATGACAGAAGTAATTGTTCCATAGTAAGTTTTTCTCACTGATTGCTGCTGTTCACCGCAGATGAACTTCACATAGTCTACACAAGTTGCGAGCGAAGTTGGCTCTCAACCTACATTTTGACTGTGAAAGCGTAGCGTAGGACACCGCACCGGACCCGTGGACTGCAAATACTTAAGAAAATGAGAAAAAAGGACTGGATGTCGAGCAGTAATAATAAGTTTTTCTGCCCAAATATCCCGTTCATACGGTTTTCTCATCCAGCCTCTACCTTTAACAAATCGTCGGTCCCTCAGGCCGGACGGCGTCCTACTCCCCGCTTGCCAAGAGGCGGTTTCCACTCCCAAACTCATCTGCTTCAACAGCCATCTAATTAGCGACATTTCGTGAATCGTGACCAGCCCACAGCCACTTCAACTTACTGATCTGAAAACCTCAAATTCATTTACATTAATTGAACCAATATAAGTAAAATCGCAAGTATATTAACGCAATACTTATCAAATAATCATGAACATGGCTTCAATTTAAAGGTCATGGTAATTACATCAGCCACTATATTCCGACGTCTCCTCCAGCCGTCGATACATCCTTCTTGCGAAACCATCCTTATGCTTATCTTAGTTAAAATGCGAAACAAAGATTTTTGCAACTCAAGAGAGTATAGATTTTATGATGCTATGGTGGCCTTCGATTTTTTAGTATTAAATTCTCAATTATAATGTCATTAAGGAAATAATTAGGAGTAATGTATTGTCGTGACGAATTGATTTGTTTAGGAAGTTACTAATATAATTGTCTATATAATCCTTATGACCTTAATTTTCGACATGGTCTTACGAGTCATTAAAACTCGGTTTTTGTAGTTTTTGCAATACCGAAGTCTTGAGTAAGACTGTAATAACTACTAAATGTGCTGACATAACTACTTGTTACCAATGTTAATAAGATATTCGTTTTTTTACTATTAAATTGGTGTATTGGTTAAATGAACAAATGTAAGTAAGTACTGTAGCAAAATATTAACCAAACCAATACAAACATACATGCTAATGCTATGCACCAAAATATTATTATACTGCACATGCACAGGGATCGAATCCAGAATCCTTAATGTATTGGCGGACTTCGTACCTACGACATAGGCCTAAAGAGAAGACGCACATAGGAGTAAAGAAACGCCGTTTTGCCGGGACTTAGCTTCTTAAACAATTGTTGTTCCCACTAAACATTCGTGCGCAATTTTGTATATCAGAATATTAAGCTGTTTCTCTGTGAGATGCACCAACACCTTGCGAATCCAAACTCCAAACCAGCCTGACTGGTTGAGACGCAACCTTGGTATGCCTTGCCTCATAATTGCGGCCGAGTAATGAGATGTAGCCAATTTGGCATTAACAGTGGACAATAACAAAGTAATAGCCGAGGCAATACGCTCTAAAGCATAGTCTTGTTTTTCCACTTTTGTTACTAACCAGTCTTACCACTTATTATTCCTTCGGAAGGTTTATGAATAAACTAATTTTTGACTCACAATTATTGATGGATTAAGTTAGGTATTATTTTATAGGTTAGTCGTCCAACCCGCACAGGGCCCGCGTGGACGACTAAGGCCTAATCACCCTATACGGGTAGGCTCGTGCCCCTCGGTGGGGACGTTTAATGAGCTGATGATGATGAAAAGTTAGGTATAACCAGTGTACAGAAATTTCATTTTTTATTTGTTCCATCACATTGTAAAATAACTACAAGATTTCTTTAACTGAATTTAGGATAATCTAATTCGTTATTTCAAAACAGAGTAAATTAATCATTAGAAGTGCATGTATATGTATATTTAGATACCTAGGATTATAAATAACCACGGTATATTTCATCCACACAACTAAGATCAAAGACTTGAAATAAATCCGCATTATTGGAGCGAAAAGCATTCTGCCGCTCCCTTAATATGTTACCAAACTGAATTTTAAAGCTGAAAATAACTTTATTGAAATACGAGAAAAGATAAATTGAGTGCTATAGATCTTATGATAGTTCTAGATTGCAGTTAAAATAAAAAATGCCGTTCATGCACAAATTTTGGGAATCAAGCCACAAAGCCTGGCGTTTATCATCGGCGCCGGTCGCGGTGCTATGCTTGGGTTCTTCCGCGAGCATAAAATCATAACTACTTAATAGAAATAAAACTGGAAAAACTTATACCTACTGGCTTACTATATCTACCTTAGGTGTTAAATATCTCTTCTTTTGTGTCCCGATAATATCGTTGTTAATCTCTTTTTCGGATAATATTTTCTTTCAGTTTCCTTTTTTTATCAGCTCTGTTCAGTTCAGTGCAGATCAACTTATGCCTATACCGGAGCTTCTCTACTTGAATTGTAAAAATACCTGGGGTCAACAATACATTATCTTATAGACGAAATGATTCCGTGATCCTTTATTTTCCGTAAAGCACTCAACACTCAAATCTTAAACATCTAGATAACATCTTAACTATCATAAGTAATGGACACACGTCATGTCCATAAAAGCATGTTATTACAAAGAAATGGAATAAAACCTCATAAACTTTGTTGTTTTTTATTTGATCACGATCTCGTTTGATGTTAAGTATAGTATCTTCATAGTTTTAAGACTTAGATGGTAATTAGTCATATCTCATTGATTTTCAATATTAATTTTAGCATAATTTGCTTTTTATTGGACGAGCCATTCGCTTATCTGATGTTAGGGGTGTAACGCTTGCCCACGATAGAAGAAGATGGGCGTTATTGACTGTATCACAGTTCTTGTAACTAACGGGCATCATTAGTTAGTCATTACCGATCACCGGATCAAATACGGTGACCGAAATGATCAGGTGAATTACATATGGAAAATCCCTGAATGCGGAGTTGACCTTATGGGAGAATAAAGGGGTCTAGTAGGATAAACTTGGACTCCCTTCCAACTTCCGAGACTCTAAATTAACTATATAGGCTGGACTTCACCAATTCTTTTAAAAACAAGTGATTGATTATCAAATTTCGAAAAAAAATCAGAAAATATGTTGCAGAAATTATTTCAACATTGTATCGCAGGTCGGAGTCTCCATTGTTTTTTGCTCGGCAATCTCTGGTGTTGATGACAAATTATGGAAAACAACATGACCTTGGCGTCTCATATTTTTGCGTAACGTATTCTTTAGCGTTTGCCAACACGTGGCAATTTTAAATGACTAAAATTCGAATACAGTTTCAGAAATTTCAGTTAAGTATGAAGAAATCCACTACCGAATAAAATATAAAGAGGAAAAAGGTGCCTCAACGCTACGTCTGTAACGACTGTAATATAGTACCCTTAAAGCTGGAACATTTTTGCCTCGTATAGTCAAACTGTGTGTATTATTTATTCATTTAATTATAGCTATTTGGGCACTGTGTCCTGCAGTGAGAAGTTATGGGCTGTTTGCTTAAATAATTACTATCTTAAGGTACTATCAAAATAACGAATAACAAATTGACACCTTAATACACAAACAGTGGCAAATGTTCCACAAATCTATATAATGATAGTAGAAGTGTTTGCTTGATATAACATATAAATACGGTTCAATTCGTTACTAACTGTGATTATATACAACACGCTATTTCGATAGTGCTCTGGTATTTACGGTTTAGGAGATAGTAAAATGTGTATAGGATGTTTATGTACTAGATACAATATATGCAATGCGATAGGCAAGTAAATACTGCCATAATAAATAAACCGAGTTAAATTTAAATCGCTGCTTGGGGTCGTCGGTTCGCATCCCACGTGAAGCACATACATAAAATCACAGATTATTGTATAGTCTGTGCATAAAATCGTGCTTGTATTTTTTTCAGCTTTTTAGGAGTTTAAAACCTAATTAATTGTGCAAGTTGGCTTCTCTATGCATAATATATTTAATTTTTTTATCCATGAATAGCATTATTTATGATTAATTGAGTTACATAAACCAGATCGTGATTTGTGCCACGAATTTTCGGTAATTACATGACCGAACACAAGTCCTCTCAATACTTTACCATTATTTTCACCACAATGAAGTATTTCTAAACGGATAGCGTCAACAAAACCGACATTGAATAATAAATGGCCTATTATTGATATTACGTGATCAAATCTCGCGAAAGTCACGTAACGTATTGTTTTGCTGACGCCACATACAAATCGTACACCGTGATATTATTTTTGAAAAATATGTACTTATAATCAATTTACCTTTCATCGATTTGGTCGTTGTGTAGTGGTTAAGGAGTCCACTACTGCACCTTATATTAAATGATATGTACCTACGTATATATTTTAAGTAGAAAACATCCACACCAATATGTAGGTATCTATATGTAAAATTTTACTCACACAAACATGTAAGTACTGCCCGCCCTGGTATTGAAAAGGGAACCCTGAGGCCTGTAGCATACTTCTCAATAATGAATTGGTCAAGTTCATCCAAGTTTGCCTATTATTTTTATGACCTTATGTCATTAGGCATTTCTATTAAGAAAGGAACTGCTAACTTTTAAGGCTAAGAGACATCTGCGCTTGCTTGCTCGGAGAAGCTGTGAAGGCCGTGAGGCTGAAACTGACAGAAGAATTCTAGCAGAAAAAACGCGATGGCCAGCTCGAAAAAAGACTTGGTCCCAACAAAGGATGTTTCCTATACAATATGTAAAAAAAAGATAGCCAAAAACAAAGTTACTAACAAAAACAGCCTTTTCTGGAACCAAATCTTTTTTAGTCCAATGGCCATCGCATTTTTTCTGCTAGAATTTTTCGGCCAGTTTCAAGCTCATGTGAAAGCCATCAACATTGGAAAATCGAATAAAAAAGGAATTTAACGTGATTTGTCCGCATTTGATCAGTATCAAATGCGGACAAATCACGTTAAATTCCTTTTTTATAGTCCAGTCCAGTTTGTGCTAATTAAATAACAGTTCTGCGTCGTGTTTACATCGTAAGACAAATGAAAGGAAATCGTGCCCCCGACCCACGACATTTCGAGCGAAAGGCGTATCTTTGTTTCCATGAATGAACGTTGTTTAACCATCGATACAGGTAAAGGGTAGAATTATCAGCTTAAATCCGGTTTTGTAAAGATCGAATTGGTTTTGATTGACAAGGTCCATACCTTCTCAATTAATGATTATTTTTATTTATTTAAGTTAGCAATACGTGCTTTCAACGGCCTTAAATCCCAATCCAACAAATTTAATGTGCGCCATCACACCAGCTCATTATACATCCAAACCCAACCGAGAGGCACGAGCCTACCCGTAAACGGTGTTGAGTCGTCCACGCGGGCCCCGTGTGGTTTGACCATCACGCACAACCTTTAAAATTCTTCTGAGGCATGCGCAGGTTTCCTTAAGATGTTTTCCTTCACCGTAATTTGTAATACTTTCTACTATATAAATACCATTTTAAACCATTAACAATAAAGTTGTACCTTTACAGTTTGCTTGCAAAGTCTCATAATTGCGTCGTTATGTCAAGTAATTTAGTAGAATTGATGCCCAGGTCTCGATGAGTGGTCCAGATAGGTATCTACCGAACGGCCAGATATCGTCTCGTGAAATACGACTGTTTATTATACTGATGACTGGCGCAGGGAGTTTTATTAGAAACTTACAACTGTTATTCGTTTCCTTCAAAATTGCTTCTATCATGAGCGTGATGTTGATATAATTACTATCAATTGACCGAACTGATCGTCCCGTTTACTAAATAACACCCAAGCTTCAGGTTAAGTCTTAGTTGGTAAGCTAGTAGTAAGAATACAATATAACATCCAATTTGATGTAGCGGTTGAAACGCCGGCTACTACACCAAGGGTTCGATCCCCGGGCAGCACAAACATTTGTGTGCATGAATATGTATGTTTGTAATGGTCTGGGTGTTTTATATGTATTATATGTATGTATTTAAAAAATTAATAAATAAGTATGTTTATCTGTTGTTTAGTACCCATAATACAGGCTTCACGCTTAACTTGGGGCTAGATGGCGCTGTGTGAATGTCAGTGGATATTTATTTATAATATTATTTATTTATTTATATAAACGTCTCAAGTTCTACAATCACGTTAGTTAGATGCCGACTAAGCAAAAACAGAAAACTGCTTCTAGTGCAAGACAGACATGACTCGCAGTCATCAAATAGGTCTGATTGATAAATTGGAACTTCCTGCTCCCTGGTTGTTGATCCTGTAACCCATATCGGTGACAGGTTATTGGCTTGAGTAATTTAATCTGAATTGATTTATTGGAGATTATTTTGGAGTTCTTTTAATATCGTTTACATGACACATTTTTTAAATTATTTATTTTGCTTGCTCTTCATCTGTCGTAGGAAACGAATAGGAAATCTTTTAAATGTCAATCCCACAAAACTAATAATCCATTGTTCTTAGCGTACCGATGGCAAAAGCATATCAAACCATAGAAGCCCAAAAGCTAGCTATAGTTACAGAGTTGCCTGCAGCTGTCAATTAATTGATCTAGCTTTTATACTTTTTTAATTATTGTGGATCTCAATGCTATTTTTATACACAAGGGGCCATTAATTTATAAGGCAAAGCGATTAATGGGAGCGGGGCATCAAACATGAAATTTAAAGGATCTTACTTGGTGAAATGAATGGGTAACTATGCATCATTGTTCAATTGACGATAAATTTCGCAAATTTAAACATTTTTACACTTCAACCTAAATTTAACCCCGGCTAAACCTGAGCAGCGTACATAGCAGGCATCAAACCCGCACTCTACCCGACTGGAATACTAATCAGTTTCCAAATAAGAATCCCACTTTTTTACGTCACTTTTTTCATACCATGTAGGGTAACCAACCAAAGGGACTTCTGAGAAAACCTGAGAATACAATTTATATGGAAATCAGTTGTAGACACCTCGGTTCCATAAATAGATTACACTATAGAAGTTATCACAAGAGGTATTCAGAAATAAAATGAATAAATGGAAAAAATGCAAGTATATTATTGTACTATTATTGAATTGTCATAATTAATAGTTTTTTTAATAATAATTAATTAATCCTTTTTTGCCGGTTTCCTATGAAATGGAGACATTTTTTCTATATGACTAGAACTGTTTGCCGCAGATGGCCTTAACAGCAATCGGCAAGAGCAGACAGCCTTCAACCTTAGTATTTACACTAACAGGCCATTTAAGAGCATCTTACGGGACCCTAAACTCGACTTGGGACGTTGCGGGAAAATCTAGGTAACCTAATAGTTAGTAGTAGGGGGACGGAGGGACGGAGGGGGATCGGACTAGACGCATAAGGACTAAACTGACCTATAAATTACGAAGATGCCCCTGTCGGCGGGGCCAGCACCTCGTTTGTCCAATTTAGTGCAACCGACCTAAGCCATGAATGGTAAGGCCTGTGCCTTACGGTGGAGTCTTATAGGCTGATTTCTCCACTAACAACCACCTTATTAAAAGCCGAGACGGAACGACTTGGAAGCATTGAATCATCATTTTTAGATAGGTGATTCAACACATAAACGATGATCCCCTTATCTAGTTGTGATCTTGACTCAAGGTCCAAACCACTAAACCATGGCGGCAGTTAAAATATTTATTTATCACATCCATCAACCCACAGTTGTGTTAAGTTTAAGAGAAAAAGAACAAATTGTCAGAACTGGTTTGTGCATAACTGTGCGTGAAACGGTTGCAAATTTAATTGTTGTATAACCACTTTTGTGCAACGTTAACGCATTAAGTTGCGATTTCCACAAAACTGATTGCAGATTTGGATAAAGATATCATTTCCAGTATGGTCTTTATTAAAAATGGTCGAAACATCTTTAAGAATTCTCTTATTGTCATTTGCTAACGCTATTTTTAGCATAGTTAAGTTTTCTGGTGAATTTCATGGTTCAAGACTTTTAACAATCTGCTTTTTTGTGACTGTTAAAATAGATAGACATAATGTATAATAGTAATATCTTCTATATTATGTACTAGCAATTTAATGCTTTTGAACGATCTCATCCATTTCCTGTACTTATGCTGTTCAAAAAAGGTCTCCACTAATTTCTACTACTCGTACACATTAACGTGTGTGTGTGTGCGTGATAAAGTAGATGTAATGATAGTATATAGTAGTTGAAGAGCGTCGTTGGCTTAATGGTGTGGACCACAGATTTCCCAATACTGGAGATGGGGCAAGCCGCGTTTTTAAGTGCGACAAATGTAAGCTCAACGAGCATACACTGGCTGCCAGTTTACGCTCTGTGAGACGAGTCAAGACGCACGAATATTAGAAGAAATTACCGTTTTTTCCCAAAATGCCATCCTGTGCAATTGTAACATGCCATCATCGCAATGAATCAGTAAATTTACTAAGAAATATAATAACTTTTCACAGGTAAGAACCGAAAAGAAATTGCGACACTGGGACTGCCTATAAACTTGGCGGCTTGTCCAATCTAATTGTATATTCGGATGTCTGTGGTGTGGACTGTCGCCTTCCGATCGGGAGGCCGCAGGTTCAAAACCCGCCACGTGTCTTTTCGATTTTTCGAAATTATATGAACGTTATCCGACGCTCTTACGGTGAAGGTAAATATCGTGAGGAAACCTGTGCACGCCTGCGCAGAGATTCAAAGGTTGTGCGTGTCGGCCAATCCGCACTGGGCCCGCGTGGACGACTAAGGCCTTTACATCCTATACGGGTAGGCTCATGCCCCTTGGTGGGGACGTTTAATGAGCTGGTTATGATGATGATGTACACATTATTATATTTCATGGGTTTCAAAAGTAATCAATTCTAATATCGCGCTAATATCGAGCATGTATATAAATTGGTAAATTGAACATTAGCGCCTATTCACGAAGAACCGGTTTGCCTTGTAACAGGCTTTAAATAATGTTTGTCAGTCCAAAATATTAATTTGCAGAAAATGTATGGACATTATTCAACTAAAATGTTTGCTGCGAAATTTTATTTGAAATCCAATCCAACCATCCTAAACCTCTTCAAAGAGTAAAGGTAAGGCCGACTCTAGTATTGGACTGTGCGGCTGCAATGATATATTTCGACTTTTGACATGATTCAGCATTACAAGAATGCTTCTTCTTCATTTACTAAGTGCTAAGATTATTTACAAAAACAAAAAAAAATTTTTGACACAGTTTTCTCGGATAATCATTACTAGACAAAGCATATGGTTTAAGAAAAGAGATATTACAATAGAAAGTACTCATTAAATCTAGAAATATCATTAAATTTTAAAGTAAAGTATTTAAAAATGACATGCGAAAAAAGTTTCTTGTTGTTGTTGGGAGAATGAACTGTTATTGAAATTATCTAAATTTTATCGCAATACTGTTGATTTGGAACGTCTTGTAAAGATCTAATGAAAAGAAGCATTTGTTGCATTCAAATCAGAATTCATTAGGGGAGGTCTTCGTTCAGCAGAGGACATAATTAGGATGTAATGATGATGATGATGATGAAATCAGAATTCAACAACATGATTTGTAGTATACCGAACTATATACAAAAAAAATATTCTTCAAACATTTGTATTTGCATTTCGGTGACATGTACCGATGTAACAATATATTTTTTATAATTACAGCAAAATATTTTATGCATTGACCAGTTAAATATCAGAGACGTCCATCCAATTTCACAATTCGTCAACTCTTTTTCATCTTTCTGCCATTTCTTTCTATACTCTACATATCAATTCGAATAAATATATATTTTTTTTATTTAATGCAAAAACTTCGTGAATAAACCTGTTTTGTTACAGGTAAAATCTCATCTAATTTTACGATTCGACCTCCTCCTCCTTACCCATAATTGGTCATTTCTTTCTATACTCCACTGTTACTTGTGATAATGTTTGGACTTTCGTTGTTTGTATGAGCATTGCTCTGTCCACTGACCATCGCCTGGCAGTGAAAGGCGGCGTCCTTGACTCTATAACATGGATTAATATTACGTACATCGAACGTGCATTGTTTTTGTCAGTTACTATTGTGACGTATAAGGTATTACCACCTGTCTTAGTAGAGGAAATTGATGACTGCTTCTTAAGTGCTAGTGATTTTTATCTTTGATATGCGCCTAATAAAGGAAGTGCTTAGTAAATTAAGAAGGATCAATTTGACAGTACATGTATATATTTCGTCTCATCATCATCAGCTCATTCAACGTCCCCATCGAGGGGCACAAACCTACCCGTATAGGGTGATTAGGCCTTAGTCGTCCACGCGGGCCAAGTGCGGGTTGGACGACTTCACACACAACCTTCGAATCTCTTCCCAGGCGTGCATGAAGGTTTCCTCACGATGTTTTCTTTCACCGTAAGAGCGTCGGATAACGTACATATATTTTCGAAAAAATCGTAAACACATTGGTACGTGTCGGGATTTGAACCTCAGCCCTCCCGGTAGGAAGGCGACAGTCCACATCATTGAGCCACCGACGCTCTATATATATATATTTCGTCTGTGATTCTCAAATTTCAATTTACACGTTTTTTCTTAAATAGAAAATGATTTTCTTTTTATTCACTCATCTTTTCATTTTCTATTTGATAATATGTTCCGAGGTGAGACGAATAGTCAAATTATTGAATACCTAGAAACAACATCCTTTGACACAAGTAGAATAATCACGTTAGCATAAGTAGCCGCTAAGCGGATTGCGCAAGTTGAACCTACTCACTTATAAACTGTAAGTTCGAAAATATCTTTATTTAAGTATTATTTATGCAAACTAACATCATAAATGAACAATATAGACCGAAATAAGAGTACAAAGGTAATTTACTCTAAATAAAATTATCTTTTGTTGCAATGTGGTGACCGGGAGATAATCAGACTAGTATTCGGTGTGCACTCCGAGTATATTAATGTATCAAATGACTTACACCTACGCTTATATACTATCTTGTGTGAGGGCGGTTGCTTACACACACATTTTTTTTCAATATCTTATCTATTGAAGCTGTGAAGGCTGTCCGCGACTAACAGCAAAAATTAAACTAGATCATATTCTAAATAAGAATTAATATGCGAAACATTAAGGCCCTAAGTTATTTAAATGCGTGTCCAAGTATGGCCGCTTTAGCCTTGTCTCAAGGTCAGTTTTTTTCGTTATACATTGCGAGATCCTCCGTTCCGGGTATTACCTTCGGTATCGCGTCACGTTTGAGATATTATCACAATCATATCGCGTTCCACTTAATAAAGTCAATAGTTTTTGCATCAATCACGTAGCTGTTATGCTGATGTCCGAACTTTTCTTGATGTCTTTGTTAATTGTTTGTTCAATTAGATTGAATCTTCGTTAAAGTGTTTCATGAGCGTCGGTGGCTCAATGGTGTGGACTGTCGTCTTCCTGCCAGGAGGGCTGAGGTTAGAATCCCGACATGTACCAATGTGTTTTCGAATTTTCGAAAATATATGTACGTTATCCGACGTTCTAACGGTGAAGGAAAACATCGTGAGGAAACCTTCATGCACACCTGCGAAGAGATTCGAAGGTTGTGTGTGAAGTCGTCCAATCCGCACTGGGCCCGCGTGGACGACTGAGGCATAATCACCCTATACGGGTAGGCTCGTGCTCCTCGGTGGGGACGTTTAATGAGCTGATGATGATAAAGGAAAAGTGCACCAGGAGAGAGAGGACTCCTCATCGTCATAATTATCATTATCTTTAAACGTTAGGAAACTAGCCTTCCAGCATAGCTTTGGAAAATTTAGGCCGTTACCACCACGCGAGCCCAATGTAGATTAGGGTGGTTACTCCATAAGTACATCCATTAATTACGCTAATATCGATAGTTATGGTTGGTGGGCTGGTCCTGCAGTAGACAGTGCTGTTAATATAAACCAAATCGGAAGTTAAACTGGCTGTGACACTTCAGCCGCATAACGGTGCACGTTGTGGATCTGTAGTCCATTACGTAAACGATTCGATTTGCGGTCGCCGATGCCCGACTCGAGACATTGACCGCAATCAATTACATAACCGCAATGGTGCAATGGAAACAGTGCTGTCTAAAGAAATAACACGTATTTGGTGTATACAATCTGTAACAGACCTAGAACTCGTTGAGTGGCTATCAAAAGCTAAGTTATCTTACTAAGAGCCAAAGCTTCATTGGCTATGTGGTAAGATGTACCACGCGCAGTGAGGTTAACTCTCTAAAGATGCCCCAAATTAAATCGGACTTGTGCTATTTCCTTTTCGACATCCATAAAACAAATATGCTTTCTTCTACTTTCTGATATCACCTAGAATAGAGATCTAAAACATGATGTCTTTCTGTAAGGAGGCTATATATGTACGTCAGTGATACCATAGAACGTTAGGGGGTAGTTCGATTATTTTAAGGTATAAAACTCCAATCTATGTTTGAGTTCTAAATGTTTCATGGAATTTGAGAAGAATAACTCGCGTACTTTTCCTACGCTTTCTTTTATATAAAATCATAGTTTTTTAGTCAGGTAGGAAGGAACTAGTACCTATATAACAGGTTCGGCCTAGTTAAGGTGCTAGTGCATTGTATACAAGATAAAGAAAAAAAAATGATTCTAAAATGTATTTAAATTTTAAGTTCATAGTTAATGTAGTCGCAATAGTTGTTATTCACTTGCTGCTGCATGAGCCCGCGCGGGCGGTAGAGAGTGTATACAATTTCGTGAAATACCCACCGACAACAAACGTTTGTAATTTAAAATATTAATTTTAAGTATGCAATTGTATTGTTATAAACATTAGTAAATAAACCAATTTTGAATTTTTCAATTGAGTAGCCAAAGTGACTCTGGTTCCACTGAAGATCACGAATCAACACACGTAGCTTCGATCCAAAATATAGTGCTTTAAACTGGAATGGACGGAGAGTCCACGAATCATGTCGAACAGCAGACGATTTTGAACGTCTTAAGTCTTGTAGTCTTGTGTAGCGTGGGGCAACTTTGGGTAAGATGGAGTGATGACATCTGTTACACGGCTGGTAGCAGTTGCCAAAGAAAATCGAGGGACAAATCTATGTGGCGTGCTATTGGAGAGGCTTGTGTTCAGCAGTGGATAGAAGTAGGCCGATGATGACGATGATGATCAAGTTTTGACTTATGTCTGATGCTGATTGTTTTTTAAAAAGGAGTTAAATGGTTACCCTATTTACTCGGACAACTACCTCGCTCAGAAAATGCGGGTGATCAAGATCGTTGATAAAGTTATTGCCAATACAATGAAGAAGTTCTAAACGTACCTACATATATTTCCAATCTGGTATTGGGCTGAGAGCCAACTGCACTTGTTACGTCCGGGGACAAAGTTCTTCCAAAAAATAGCGTTATTGATACGCAGTAAATATTAGTTTATTAATAAACCAAGCGTGATAAAATATAACGAATATTTGGAAATCCGCTCTGCAGAAATCTTATATTTTTCGTCGACATTATGTCATGATGGATTATTTATCAACTAAATAGGTGTATGGATTTAGGGTTTCGTTTCATTTGCCGGTGTTTTGCATTTATTTACTTTGAAGCTAAGAAGAAATCGGTTTTGCAAATAAGCGGTATCTATGACCTCTTTAAAATTGGTGTCAAATGACGTCTAAAACTCAAGGTGACCTGCATGCCCCCATAGGCGTCTGACCATGAACTGACATCGGCATTCAGCTTGAGTCATTTAGGCTTTACAATTTTTTTGTCGTTGTAAACCATTTATTATTATTATGTCACTTATTATTTAACTATGCAATATTGTGGGAGACTGGTGGGCTCATCCTGCTACTCTTAGAAATCATTAAGTTTTAAATTCATTTTGTCGTCTATAAGGATACCTCAATCGAGCATATTTCTCCGCAACCGAAATACTTTTGAGGTAGCTGCGTTCTGGGCTGAAAGGTGTGACAGGCAGGAATTAATGGATTCCGTTACTTAAAACATCCATGCCAGAAGATCAAGTGACACTCACAGGTCACTGATATGCTTTCTATACGCGACAGTAGCCTCACTATCAATTAAAATTTATTTGCAATGTCTTTTCAAATTCTTGAATGTATTTTCAAATATATTTCGTATCAAAAAACATGTAAAGCAAGTTACCCTTAAAATACAAAGTCAGTGACAATTCAAATCTTTTATTTCCAGTGTTAATCCGACCAAGAATCGAACACTGAATCCAACGAGCTATGAACATATTTTCTACGACTTTCCCAACGAGGTCGACATTGTACACGCTAAATAGCACAATAATTATTTTAAAATCAACACCGCCGTCTTTAATTATTCGACTCAACGAATCCTGAAGTAGGTAAACGTTGCCACAGTTGAGTGGCTCCAATACTGATATAATTAAGCAGTCAATAAAAAACAATGGATCCATTTCATAGCACCGATGTTTGCCACATAGCGGTCGAATAATAGAAACAATGGCAAAAACTACTGAAATGGACGTGCACTTTATGCTTGTGGGCATGAAGTCTAGCTCGCAGCTTGATCTTGAAGTCTTAAGTTGGAATACCAACAAGCCTAAAAGAACTGAAAATGGATGATTTCATTTTCACTCGAGAAATCATCTCATAGGACCAAGATTTCAGCGTGACGTGGTAAGGCATAGGCCATCAGATCTAATAAACTGATATATTTTGATTGATCTCTATTCTGACTCACTATTTATCGCCAAAATTAATCAAAAAGTGATATCAAGGAGCTAGGTTATATTCTGGACTAAACACACACATATATAACACACACATAAATAAATCATGCGGATTTTGAAAATAGCTTCATTATGTGTTTTTTCTAAAACACACAGCGTTGGTGAAGAAGCTGTCTATGAATTCCTCGATTTACAAAGAAAATAATACAAAACCTTACCAGAATTCTTTGCTCACGTCTTATTTCACAATTTCAACACTAGAGGGCGTCGCTTGTCGCGCTCTTACTTGTCTCTTGTCAAGTGTCATAGCGTTTTATGAATTCCTTACGAAAACGTCGGAATTTTTCCAATTAAGTTTTAAAAGTACAAATATACAAAAAATAGTATCAAAATGGAGTAACAATAAGTTAAAAAGGCTCAGAGTGTGTCGATCATCTATAAACCCTCCAGATCAGGGATGTTTTAGGATAGCATTCAAATTCTTCTGAAGATGATAGTATTCATATTTTTCTGAAGATGGTGGACCGTCGTTTTTTAAGTACGACGGACCGCATGTCGCAACGTTATCTATCGCCTTTGCGTGAAATTCCAAAAGTACTTGCATTGTACATTCNAGGTATTTATGATGTTATTTATTCCCTTTATTTTATATTATTCACCCCCCTACTTTACCTAATGTCAATATTTAGTATTTAAATTCTGACTGTTATCCCATTCCCCCTTTAACCAATTCTTTTGCCCCATGCGCGGAGCACTAACATAATATTATAATAATTAATTTACAAAATAATCTTAAACTAAAAAGAGTACGGACCATGAGTCTGTAGATGTAATTTTATTAATAAAAAAAATTTAGATACTTGAATTGGGCCGGGATCGTCAATGTTAGTTTTTAAAATGTAAATCTTATCAATCGTTAAGCAGAATATTCCCTATGTACTTCTGATCACAAGCACCGTGAAATCGATAATGATCTATGATTCTTGTGATCTTTAACATTATCATTGTGACCTTTCTATGCATCGCCATCAATAGACCATTTATTTATCCGATTGGCCTTGATTTTATGATCACACAGTGCTTTGTCGAAAACTCCATGTCCGTTGTATTAAAGTAAAAAATATCAATAATAGCAGTACGTGTATTTCATAATTACCTAACATTGGGTAAAGTGGCATTGTATGAACATGGTAAGGCTTTCGACACATTTACTTGTTGATTTATACATTTAAGACATAAAACATGTTTTTACATGTTTCACGGTAGAATATGCTGACACGAATGAGTTATGAGCGTTTACAACAACTGCGAGTGCGGCTATTTGTACTGGGATTTATATTCTGATCTTGTTGATTGGTTTTGAGAAATACACTTCTCACAATTTCAAAGTGCTTTTGCATAGTGCTGATTTCTTATAATAAAATTGCATGTTAGTTTTAATTATTCACAGCCCAGATTCAGGATTTATTTATTGTATTCATAATGGCATTTTTATATGTGATCAAATAAATTTGACGTTTTTTCGTGAGGTAAGAAAATGTATTAATGACTAGTGAGTTATGTTGGGCGAGTAGGGTCCTACAGAGTTGTTATACAGTTTCATTCACACTTTTGTTGCGTCTGGTTTACTTGTAGATTGCTTGAGTATGGGCAATTGTGCACTTCTGCTGTAAAACCTTATTACCAATATCCCGTAATAGTAATCTAGTCTATAAGACGAAAACCGCAAGATTTTAATAAGAAGACTATAATTAGAAGATACGTATAATATATTTAGGAAGATCATCTATATATTCCCTTGTATATAATGCATGGTATGAGCATTATTTCCGACCAATGCTATGATGGAGGAAAACTTTTTCATCTGTGACCTGAAAATAAAATTTAAATGTTTTTGGTCACAGAGCGTGGCAAATATTATTATGTTACTCGATTACTTAGTTCAATTATATTGGCACTGAAATTATTTCTTATCTTGTACACTGTTCATTTGACATGTTTGAAAATGAGGAAATTATCATCATCAGCTCATTAAACGTCCCCACCGAGGGGCACGAGCCTACCCGTATGGGGTGATTAGGCCTTAGTCGTCCACGCGGGCCCAGTGCGGATTGGACGACTTCACACACAACCTTAGAATCTCTTCGCAGGCGTGCATGAAGGTTTCCTCACGATGTTTTCCTTCACCGTAAGAGCGTCGGATAACGTACATATATTTTCGAAAATTCGAAAATACATTGGTACGAGTCGGGATTTGAACCTCAGCCCTCCCGAAGGCGACAGTCCACACCACTGAGCCACCGACGCTCTGAGGAAATTAAACAGCATCAGAATTTTAAATCATTGTCATTGAACTATTATTTTCCTTAAGTTTAGGGACCTTCGATACGTATGTTTACTGCTCACAAATGGCATATTTTGTAATCATTTAAATTTACAACGTGAGTTGCTGGTTAGTTTTATGTCAATTGCAATAAGCTCATTTTCGTTTAAATATTCTCATTGTATTGAGGTATTCGTGACTTAAGCCTAATTTACCTTGCTCGAAACACTTGGTGCCTTCCACGTTTTATGGATTCACCTTTAACTAAGCAAGGGAATTGATTTGTTTTGCATTGAGTGTGACTTGCACATTCTAATCGTGTATGTGCTTTAACGTACGTGCTCCTTTTGGCAAATTGACTTGTAAGGAACGTTTGCCATCTTTTGAACAGTGGCGTGCACAGTGTTCTGAGTAGGGTAAGCAAAGTGAGTGGCACTAATCGCAGAAACAATAAATAATTTACATTTCTGTCGAATTCAGTGCTGTCGATGACAGCAGATTGCCTATGATTACAAAGCTGTAGAGGCTAATGGGCAAATAAGTGGGAATCATTCAATATGTTGGCGATTTTCCGGGTTTTGTGGATGCACCGGGTATGCACTGTTTATTGCATATATGGAGTTCACGCCACTGCTTTTGAATACGTATATTTTAAACTATTGGCCGACGGCGAGTTCGTTCGTATGGAGGTAGTTATTGGCACATAATTTCAAAGACAAATTGAACCCTCCCGAAAAAGTATTAAGACTCCTTCGAATAAATTGTTAGAACACCTCCACACTATCTATTGAGCCAACATTTAGGATTTCTAAGCCCCGCTTACCCTCAGAGGGGTAGAGTTTAGTAAAATCCTTTCATAGGGAATGTCTTCTTACTGTACGGCATTCAGGTAGGTACTAGTAATTCTGCCATAGGTAGAGTTAGGTAACTCACATAGGTATGGCTGAATTTCTAGTGTCTAAAAATTCGTCATTAATCATCTTACGCTTTTAAACTTTTCGTTTGTGATAATACGAAAAATATTTCATTAAGTATCATTTACTTTATTTTGCACCTCAATAAAAATAATAATTGTTTACCTCTTATTTTGGTTCTTACAATATAATAGAATTCATTAAAATGATACTTATAGTAACAAATCTTTGTTATTGAGAATGAGAATATGAAGGAAGAGTCGTTTTGCGTCTAAGCCAAGCATAATCATGGATTGCAGCAGTTCTTCCAATCTTCTTATTGACCGATAGCAATACCTATCGTCTCATTTGGATAACAGCATCCATGACGTCACAAACCGATTCGTGACATACGCGTTATGCGCACGCGCATACGACACGTTCAACTAGAAATTGCTCGCAAAGGTAATTGATACTTGAGCTTCATTTACCTCCTGCTTGTTTATTAATAGATAACATTAGAACTCGTGTATGTTTTTTAGTATTTTATAAGATAATAAACCAGATGAAACAAAATTGCCAAGAGGACGCTTGCGTAGATATAAATTACAAACCAACACATTTAGGATATTATTTATACTAATACTGTAACTCTTATTAAGTTGTTGCAGTATTTAGTTGTTGTAGCGTCGATGGCTCATTGGTGTAGACTGTTGTCCAGATCAGAAGCTGGAGAGTGCAGGTTCAAATCTCGTCTTGTACGAATGTATTTCCGAAATTACGAATGTATAACGAGTACGAATGTATTCTTACTCAGTGTGAAAACTACCTCCCGAACCTAAGTGGTATGCTTCATTTGCATTCATAAGGTTCTCTTAAGGACCTAAACTGAATAACCACTTTTCTATTTCATTTTCAATTATTATATACGTGGATGCAATTGAATGAGCTGATGATTGGAACTGCTTAAAGGTACTCAATTGAATTATATATAACTATAACACTAAGTTTTTAATATAAGAATCTATATTCAAATGTAGGTATTCTTAAAATTGGTTTTATTTCAATCTCAACGTATTAAACTAATTCATTCAATATTATTGATTATGAGCGTCAGTGGCTCAGTGGTGTGGACTGTCGCCTTCCTACCGGGAGGGCTGAGGTTCAAATCCCGACACGTACCAATGCATTTTCGAATTTTCGAAAAATATATGTACGTTATCCGACGCTCTTACGGTGAAGGAAAACATCGTGAGGAAACCTTCATGCACGCCTGCAAAGAGATTCGAAGGTTGTGTGTGAAGTCGTCCAATCCGCACTGGGCCCGCGTGGACGACTAAGGCCTAATCACCCCATACGGGTAGGCTCGTGCCCCTCGGTGGGGACGTTTAATGAGCTGATGATGATGATGATTCAATATTATAAATAAATAAGTATACTTCATATATATCCAATTTAATGGTACACATTTGGTAAAACCCATATATTTTTGATAGCTAAGTGAGTTCACGCGACCAATTAGCCACGTGCGCAATTAGTGAATAAACGTGATCTTTTGTCTTGGAGGATTTCCTTGATGGTTGGTTTTTTAGTTTGTGACGTCATATTAGCCGGATGTAAAGTTAGAAATAAATATCGTCAGACACTCACACAGTGCCACTTAACCCCAAACTAAGCATTTTCCTGTAACATAAATACTTAAAACGGATAAACATGCTTACTAGGTGGTAGACTCGATACTGATTCGTCTAGTTAGCTACCGCAGTGCTAGATATCGTCCCGTGAAACAATGATGTAAAAAGTATGGATTCGTGATATGCTCACAAAACAATCGAAAAAAGTGTTCCGAATGCAACGACAGCACACATATTTCGAACACATTTACCTAAAGAAAAGAGTACAAACTGTATTCTCTTCGGCGGTTCGTTTTTGAGGCACGGATGGCGTATCTACTTTATATATACAGAATATCATTGCCGTGAAACAAGAGTGTTATGCACTTTTGTATTTCAGGATTTGCCCTGTATTTTTTGTTTGTGCAATTCACCACGAAAGCTCCTTGCTTAGATTGGGGCTAAATGGTAATTTGTGTATGTCTGTGTAGAGATATTTTTTCCTATTATCAATACACCTACGCGAATTGCCCTTAGATAATTCCGCTGATAACTTGTGATCCCATAGTTAACATTCCGCAACACATTTACATGAAACAATGGATAATATCCTATTTCCCATGTGCCTTATTGAATCTCGTCTCTCCAGCAACATGGCTGCAGTGATCATAATAGATCAATGGTTCCAATCATAAGCTTAAGCGGTTTATAGAACAGGAATCAGTCTCGCGTAAACAAAATTTTCAGTTATTGTATAATATATTCTTCATATAATATAATCTTCTTCATATATAATTAAGTCTTATTTGGATAATATATTGATGATTACTTTAAGAATATTCATTGAATAAATATAGTAAATGTTGAAAAAATAAAAAAATATTTAAACCCTGGGAACCTTGCACTACGCGTTAGAGTGCCTACAAACTAGTTGTTTACTTTTGTATTGATTTTCATATTCATTATTGTGCACGTCTGTTTACAATGGGTCTTATTAATATTGGTACAGGTTTCAACATGATACTGTCAGGGCATATGTAAATATTGAGTAATGCCACAATATGATAAATCAACAGTAATCCAATCAACTTAACTTTACTTGTTACATAATAACTTATAACTTAATCAAAAGCTATTTCTATAAATCAAGCTGATATAAATATATCGAAACCCTCTCTAAGACTATAAAAAAGAAAACAGTAAATTTATAGTTTGTGGGGACAGTTATCTTCAAGAAACTTTGACTGTAATACAGACATTTACAAATAGCATCTATTTTGCTATTTGTAAATGTCTGTATTAGTGAACAGTATACTTATATACCAAAATAATAATATACCATAATCGCAAACTTCCCGCGATCGCTTGTATTTTTGCCGCATATTTATTCCCAGCCAATAGTCACTTGCTCCGAACGCAATGTCAGCCGGCAATATGATATAGAAAAAATAACTAGAGCATTGTTTTTCTTTATTAGTTAACAGTAACTTGTGTTACCCACGATAGTGTTGCAACATTGTTACTCTAATTCACAAGAGGAAGCGGGTAACTTACAATTTGTTCGTGGTATTGATCTTTATGGAGACATCGATAATGCCTTCGAAAGCCAATTAAGGTTTTATATTTTAAGCTATAAATTGAGGAACATGAAAAGAATAGTGTAAAATTACTGTTGATTTCATCAAACTTACTTCAGGTGATCCGAAACGGCAATGCAAAAATTAACTTTGTGGCAATGGCAGCTCAGCTATCATTAATTTGAAATAGCTCATTTTTATTTTCGGGGCTTTAAGACTAAACTCCTTCCAAACCACGAAATTATACTCCTTGGAAAATCAGGTGTTTGATCCTGCAAGTTCAACCATATTGAAAAATATATCTAAATATCAGTTATTCAAACTCGACTCTATATTAGAAGTGACTAATATTCAATTGACGCTATCATAGGCCACACAAATATTTGGGTATCTACTCTATGCGGCACTAAAGCATATTTGCAATGGTGATAAAAGTTATATGGTTCCCAGAGCCTAGCTTACAGAACCTAAGTAAACCTCACTTGCCCGATCAAACTTAGTTCCGACAACCGGACCATGTGAATAAGACTGCAGTCTATATACTACTGGGAAATATTTAATAATTCGTATTATATTGTATGCAATACCTACTCGCAATTACCTTTATTTAGTGGTACATTAAGTTAATATACTGTATAAAGGCTGTTGCGTTTGACCAATGTCAACAACTGCTGGTTAAATTAAATAAATAAATATCCTCACTATCTTTGAGGATGACCAATTCTAGATAAGACATGCACGAAAGAATAACAGTATTTTATCATTCAGTTCCATGACCGAAGAGAACTGTGTTAAATTCTTAGAGTATCAATGATAGTATATATACTCTAAGGTTAAATTCGAATACGCCTGCGTTCCTGTTTTGTGGCAAACACAAAAAGATCTATTTCAACGTGTCCTTTCACCATGTTGCCCAATACCCGCCCTAGTACGGAGCAAACTATATTACACCATTTGCAATAAACAGTTGCCGCACCAGATAACAAAATTAGTTTAATATAAAGTATATTGCTAAGATAAGATAATGATTCGATATAGCATTTGAAGTCAGCACTAAGTTCGATGAACAAAAGTCTAGTCGCATAATTTCCGTTTCTCAAAATGTCCTTTTTTTGAAATGTCCTTTTCTCAAAATGCCCTTCTCTCGAAATATCCTTTCTTAGAAATGTCCTTTTCTTAAAAAGTCCACTGCCTAAATGTCCTTTTCTTAAAAAGTCCATTGCCTAAATGTCCTATTCTCCTATTGTGCTATCTTATAATAATAAACAGTATCCTTTTCTAACAGCATCTTTAATCTAGCGTAGCCCACTGCTGGACACAGGTCTCCCCCATTTGTCCCAGACATCCGGTTTCCTCATCAAGCTTACGCTACTCTTGCGCCAAAACTCGTCTGCTGTACATATAAAAATTTGATTCATAATTTTTTAAACAACAAAACATTTATTTCCAAAAAGTACACATTTAAAATTTAACGACCCATGTAGTGTAATCGCCGAGACGTCGCGCGTCGCTTAAAATACCAAGGGTTCCCGGTTTGATCCCCGAACATTACAAACATTTGTGTTCATGAACATTCTATGTATAATATGTATGTATTTACAACAAAAATGCAATTATGTATGTTTGTCAGTTGTTTAGTATCCATATTACACGCTAAATACTTACTATTTGTTATTTATTGCAGTAATTCCAATATGTTTGTCCCACATCATGTAAAACATCTAGCTGGTTTTGCGTCATCGCTATTTACATCTAGACTATAAACACTAGATGTGATTGGATGTCAGATTCCCATAATGTGTACTGTGACATGCGTTTTGGATATTAGACTGACCAGTGAATTTTGCATTAAGCTATGCATTTGACATATGGATGATATTGATAGAGCGTCGGTGGCTCCATGGTGTGGACTGTCGCCCCTCCCGAAAATATTGAAAAATATATATAGGTTATCCGACGCTATTATGATGAAGGAAAACATCGTGAGGAAACCTGCGCACGCCTGCAAAGAGATTCAAAGGTTGTACGTGAAGTCGTCCAACCCGCACTGGGCCCGCGTGGACGACTAAGGCCTAATCACCCTATACGGGACGTTAAATGAGCTGATGATGATGAGTTCCTAGGCCTATCTCAGGGAAACAGTGTATAAGGTGCTCTCACCTAATTTTCCCATCATATCAATAATACCCTTATTCCCGGTTGAAGCATCCTGAACCACAGACGTATTTCCTCTTTGAAAACAGGCAGTAAAATCACTGGATACTGTGTACTTAGCTAATCCTAAACTAAATTGTTTCAAATAAAAGTTAACACTTACCATCAGGACTCCAAACACTTTTTTTTAAGTTGATATCAGTAGATTTTTTTATAATGATATTTTAAGATACACCTTAGATAGCTACATAAACATAATACGACCTTCATTGTCCATAAACATTATGTCATACCTAAACTCGACAAATACGTGACAAATGGAATGACCAATATTGCAACAAGGCAGAGCAAGGTTAACCTTATAAGGAATTCACGACTTCCTATATTCATATTTGAAACAATGCAAACTTCCGAATTGATTCAAGTGACAAAAAATATCGTCACGTAAATATAGAGATCAGAGATTGGGCCAATAGAAACTTTATAAAAGATGAGCATAATTATTAACTCTTGAGCATTTCAACTCGTGTGCATATTTCCTATTGCTGCTGTGTTGCACATTTTTTTATTTGCCATTTCGACCAGCTCTCCCCGTGCGGGTTCTGTCAGTTTTCCCACAAATAAAAAAGACAAAAAGTTTCAAAATTAATTTTATCTTAAAATAAATAGTTTCATAAATAAATTTTGTAATATAGAAATAACTGGCACTACGATAAGATTTCCCTTGCCATGTTGAAATTCGTTTAAAAAACTTTTAACTTTCCGACTGTTCCGATTGTATTTGTCGCATTAGCTTCAGTATTGGTTCCAGTCTAACAGGTAATGGCGGTATTTATCTCTAACAAATCACTGTCAAATCATACGCAGTCCATTAGCCATGGTTATAGACGGATGTCTATGACGAAATAGAGGTTATCTTGAGGAATATAAGAAATATGGCACCTATTATAAGTCATTACTTCGTAGCGTGGCGAAAATCTATTCCAAGGCCAAGAACGCGTCGGAAATATGCATAAATATTACTCATTTTAACGATAATGAATTTTGTGAAGCGTTTAATTACTCCCGGGCTTAACTTTATGATCATTCTTAAAAACCTGTGCTGGCAACTCGCGCTTGCATTGTGATTTATTATTACTATTCTAACTTTAGCATCATGTTAATGGATTTTCTTTCTTTAATATTTACTACGTTGTATCTATTTACTTAAAGAGCGGTTTTTTTTATTTAGTTATTATTGAAGATCATTTTATGTATTAAAATACACAAGAAGATAAAAAAAAAATAACATTAATCTCTTAGATCTGTCTTGAATATTAATTTACAAAGAGTCTGGCATAAATAACTAGAAGAAATAGGTAGTTTTTTTAGTGTTAAGTAAAACAAAATTAACTGAAGAAATTGTTATCATTGTCTTATTTTTGACCCATTTTTCTCTTAAATTCTCCTAATCTTACACCTTGCGATGACATTCTGCCGTTCTTTTGGCTGAATACAACCTGAATGTTAATTACCCTAGTTAGCATGGGGAGAGGTCCATTTGACCTCTCCTGATCCTTTAGGAATCTAATTCAGAGATTACGAACACAATTTATTTTAAGTTTTGTGTTAAGTGTATATTTATAAGTACAAAAAATGAATTTAACAACCAAAAACATCACCATAAACTAAGGTGCATAGCAAACAATGCGACGCAAATATCATTAGCGCGATTCATGCACGTTGCGCACGCGCAGCCGTGATCTTTCGTAGGCAATGATTCAACTATACACAACTGTGTGGGGCTCCATAGACCTCAAAACTAAATCATTAATAAACCTATTGAATACCACATTTGAAGGCTTCCCTTCTAAGGTGTAATTTTAAAGTGAAATCTTCACTTTGTAAATTGATATAAAAAACTGTGTTCAAATTATTTAGGATAGCATTTAAGCTAGAAGAAATTATAATATGATTTCATAATTTGGGACTAAATATTAGGTTTAATAACCTCTTTCATTCTTAAAATTTAGTAGCAAGCCTTAAGTAGTTTTGTTCAAAATAAACAAAAACAAAGTATTTGTGGCTCCATATGACCTTGCCCTGGTATAGCAAAAATGCACTGCCGTTAACCCGTTAAAGGTCGTCTTTGTTCCGCGGCTACCACTTACAATCTAGATCCGATCTGATATAGGTAAAACTAACAGGTTACTCGATACTTTTGTTTAATATGGGTGGATACCTATATTTATGGTCCCGTTAAGAGAGTACCTACCTATATTTTGATTCCATCCAGATAGTAAAAAAACGAACTTCATGATGACAAGCCATGTGATGTAATTGTTGAGACTTCGGCTATGATACTAAGAGTTCCAGGTTCGATGCTTGTGCCTCCCATACATTTATATGCATGAACATGTCTTTTTGAATTGGTCGTGGTGTATCTATGTATAACATTTATTTTTTAAATAAATGAACATCCTCCAATCCGCATTGAGCCCGCGTGGTGGGTTACGTCTCAATATACGCACGCCGCTCTCTCTCTCTTCAACCTATCGCAGTCCAGTGGTGGACATAGGTCTCCCCAATTTGCGCCAGATATCCCGGTCCTCCGCCTTCCTCATCCAGCCTCCACCAGCGACCCTTCGCAAGTCGTCGGTCCATCGGGCCGGAGGGCGTCCTACGCTACGCTTGCCAAGACGCGGTCTCCACTTCAGAACCCACGGCTATGCTGTAACGTAATAAAAGCCTTAGCATTGGACACACTTGCATTTCACCAGTTTAAATTAAAGATTTAAAAAAAACCTTGTGAAGAAATGTTACTATATAATATAGACGTATATTTATCGAATAAGATGTGTGGGCTTGCACGTTCCAGTTACAAAATCTTTGTAATAGATTATTTTAAATCTACATGTAGGTAAATGACGATAATACGTTAATTGAAGCCCTCGTTGAGTACAATAGTTTTATCTAATATATTTGTTTACAACAATAGTTCCCAGTGGCATTTGACTCCCCCAAGATAACTAACTAGGTATTTAGAACGTCTAGATCGCCACCGGAACCCAGGCGCGGAAACATGATATGAAATTCTACTAGTATTATACCTAAACGCGAAATTATACCTAATCTCGTTACTGAGTCGTCTAGGTAGGTACACGCAGTGCCAGGTATCGTCCTATGAAGGAGTGTATGCATTTGTGTTTCGATTGAGGGACACGGTATATGAGACCTTAACACACGTCTTCTCGGGTGACGGGAGCAAGGCGGTGCTGACGAAGAGTAATCACTGTATACAGTGACTGGTTTTCTTCAATACTGCTCTGTTGTGCTCAATCGTGTCACTTATTATCGGTGAGATACCTGACAGTCCCGATCACTATATAAAAATATATAAGTATGAATGTTTGATGTATAGATATTTGTTACACTTTCACACAAAACTACTGATTGGGTTAAAAGAATATTTATTAAACTGTAATAAAAACATCTTACTATACGTAAGTCTAAGTAATGTAGGTACGATGGAAATGTTTATCTTATCACTTTTAGTCATTATCACTTTAAAGCTGTGAAGGCCATCTACGGCCAACAGCTTAAATGGATCCGTAAAAAAAGTCCAGCTGTAAACTAATTTTTATAAAATAGATTTATAAAACACTTATACCCTTTAAATCTAAAGGTATACAGAATGTAGCATTTACCTTTATGCATCCCTGACTCAAACTTTCCGAGAAATAATTTTACAGTTCGGTCCTTAATGTGGCAGCGTAAAAAACTACATCGCTTTGAATCGTAGCTAGGCATTTTTTGTTTTCTTAGAAATCGTTTTGTTGATCTTT
The DNA here is from genome assembly GCA_019425675.1 of Leucinodes orbonalis. NCBI lineage: Eukaryota > Metazoa > Arthropoda > Insecta > Lepidoptera > Crambidae > Leucinodes > Leucinodes orbonalis. The sequence goes on along the minus strand of PQWD01003979.1, from coordinate 178,825 downwards.
TTGCATAACCTTATCGATTTATTACTTAAGTTCCCCTAAGAACCCTCTATATGTGTATACAAGCTAAAACTTAGCTTAGATCTTGATCTGCAACTCGTACTATCAAAGAAAAACACCAAGCCAATACATTAACCATCTTCAAACAGAACTGCAGGATACGTATACAGATAGCAGGGCTATAGGTAAATGCGGCCGTAACCACCACGTGGACCCAATGCGGATTGCTGAATGTTAACAGATTCTAAGATAGATGCCGGACCAACAGATTATCGTACCTTCTGAGGCATGGAAGGCACTAATTATATTCAATCACCATGGTCAATTGCGATAAGGAAAAAAAAAAGATTACAGATCATTATTTTTGTTTCAAATATTTGCAAAGTACTGACAACTCGCTACACAATTTTAAGTTGTCAGCCAAATAATAAGTTTGTGGTTGCCCATTTATATCCTTAACTCGTCACCGGGCTTGGAGGAATACCTGGTAATAAGATCAAGCTTAGCTAAATTATGATTCTGGACACTTTCAAAGACTATCTAATATCCGAAACAGGGTCCTAAGTCCTTTACTGATTTAGTATAAACCTTTTTTATCTTCCATGCAAATCTTTTGCATCTCGATTTATCCAGAACAAAAAGGAATTGACATTGAAAAGGAACGGGTACATTAGTAACCACGTTAACGGCAGGATATCGGCGATCTGCCATTGTTAAGGGCGATGACCTTGCGTCGGTGCAATGTATGCACTGGACCGGTTTTTCAGGCAAATGTAAACAGACGTTAGTCTGCAAACGTCTCTGTTGACCGATAGGATTGGGATATGTACTGGGTCCAAAATTCTGAAACGCTCCTTGTGAAGTTTATAAATCAAATATCTCAAAATTGTAATTATTATCCTTAGAATCAATAAACTAACTATATACACAATCACGAAGAATATACGTTGACTTACTGTTATATTTAAGGCATACAAGCGACGTGATTATGAATGAAAATTTTGCCCCACTGACGGATGGGCAGAATTTAGCCACAGACAAAGTGTCTGAGAAAAAAATACTAAGTATATAGATTTAAAAGGTGAAATTAAAAGAATGTGGAAAATGCAAAAGTCTCCATTACCCCAATAGTTTTATCTACAACGGTGTTATCCCACAACAACTTCATCAATCAATTCAATCTTTAAACCTATCTAAACATTTATACATTCTGTTACAAAAAGCAGTTATTTTGAATACTTGCAGAATGTCAGGAACTTTCTACAAATCAACGATGAAAATCTTTCAAATACTTGCCCAACTCCAGCATTACATATCAGATCACCAGCTCCACACCAACACATACCACAGTAGCCGACGATCACAAACAAATGACAGCTGCTGGATTCTGGTGAAAACCATTCATAAGCATTTAAAAGGATAGTACTTGCTTTGCCCGTACTTTCTTAAAACCGACTAATGTCGAGCATATAAAATATTTGAAAATAATAAATAATAAAAAAAATATTGCTTCACAAGTACAATTTCACATGTGTCTTATTAGCTACTTACAATACACAATTTATTTTGTACCTTATTGTGAAGCAATTGGATGTGGCTCAGCTAATGTTGATAAATAAGGTACATACTATTACAACGCTGTTTCAGCCAACTCCACGTCTCCAGGTGTTACACGAGGTTAGTGATATGAGGGCCAACTACATTAATGGTATTATCATGACAATGAGACAGTGAGTGATGTAGAAACTAAATTGTAGCTTGATAATAATTTTGAAAGTTAAAAAAGATGCAGTTACTAGCACATTTATGGGTGACGTGTGTTTTGTGTTTGCGCACGTGTGTTTTATAGTTTGTGTGTGGTGTGTGTGTGTGTGTGTGTGTGTGCGTGTGTGGTGTGGTGTGTGCGTGTGTGTGAGTGTTGTGTGAGTAAGCTTCATCTTTAATAATAATTCATCATTAAGTGCATCTAGATAGTTTATTGTTTATTCACATTCTTTAAGAAGCAAAAATGTGGTATTTACAATAAGGTAGCTTACTTACGGGTACAATGAATTTTATTACTTTATTTTATAATTCCGTCCCACAAAACCTAAAGACAAACAATATTAGGTATACTAATTTAATTCGCCACTGCAAGAAGCGTAGAATAACGCGCCAACATGCGAAAGCGCTCTTTAGGCTATATGTGGTTACCAAAATATCTGGCACCAAATATGGAAAACAAATGACCTAATAGTAAAATTAGATTTCATTGATGTTAATTAGGCACTTAAACTAAAACAAAATAAAGCAATATAAAATACTTAGAACAAACAATCATTACACAATATAAGTTGAACCTCACACATGAACTTGATGGTAATTATCAAGAAGTAATAAACGTAACATTTAATTGTACTAGGAATATTACATTGTTGCTTATAACCAATCAAGTTCAAATGAAAAACAAACAAAAAATTCGCAAATACAGATGTGCGAAAGACTTGATAGGGTATAAAAGTGGATCCTATTATTTGAATTGTAATTGAAAATATATAGGTGATTCCACAGATTTAGTTATTAGCTAGATGGGTTCAATTTAAATGAGAATAAATTGATGATTCCACAATGCTTAAAGACAAAAGAATCCGTTTAGTTCTCTTACGGATTAAATCATTTCTGATCTTAGTGTGACCCCGAGCATATCTCGCTCCATTGCGCGTTGAGTGACTTTGAACTTGTGAACCAATACCGCAGTCAGTGTCCATGTCTCAGCTACCGACATAGCCCGCCAGATCAGCAGGTTGAAGTGGCAGTGGGCTGGTGACGTATTTCGCAGAACCGGTGGCCGTTGGAGCAGACGAGTTTTGGAGTGGAGACCGCGTTTTGGCAAGCGTAGCGTTTGACGCCTCCGGCCCCATGGACCGAGCGAAAAGCGAGGACCGGGATATCTGGCGCAAAATGGGGGAGACCTATGTTAGCAGTGGACTGTCACAGGTTTAAGAGAGAGATTGTAGTAGCTATAGATGATTCGTTTAGAGGTCACGTACGTATGCTGGCCGGCTTCAATCTTATTACAAACCGCCACCAAGCCTTCGTGGTGGGTTACAGCCCAAACACCCCATAACCTGTGCTATGGAGAGGATGTATTTGAATGCAATTATTTGAATGTGTTTCAAAGTATATCCTTGCTTACAAAACAGATAGAGCTCTCATGGTAGGCAGTTACTAACGCCTGAAGGGAATGACTACTGCCACAGCTATAACGCCCATTGCTCGACAATGGCCCCAAACATCTTCCATCACCGGCAGTGGCGTGCACTCCATATATGCAAATAAGCAGTGCATAACAGAGCATCCAGACAACCGGAAATTCGCAAACATTAAATGATTCCCATTTATTCGCCAATTTCCTCTACAGAATTAAAAGATCGCTTCAAGCGATAAGGCACCTGAATTGCATTATTTTCCTCATTTATTGTTAAATATGTATCTTTTTTGGATGCAATAAAGAATCATATCTATTTATCTACCAAAGCCGATCTGCTGTCATAAACAGCACTCAATGTACCAAAAATTAAAATTATTTATTTCTTTTGCGATTAGTGTCACTCACTTTGCATACCCTTCTTATAATATCTGTGCACTCCATTGATCCATAGACAGTGGCTACAGAGTTATTAATTTGGTTAGCAAAGTTTTCGCTAAGGAAAACTACAACAAAAACTTTTTGGGCTCTCCTACTCTTTAGTTACCTTGATTCTAACCTCTGTGTTTCTTGATAGTCGTTACTCAATGATTGCTTCAGTAATGCATGTTATCCATTAGCATAAGCAACGTGACCAATTCGCACGACAATGGATGACGAGGCACTTCCTTCGTTGAGTAGATTAACGGAACCAAACGTACATTGTATGGTCAAGTGGTCCTTAATTTTTATGTTGTCAAGTGAACGGGGCGACCAGTAAGCTCACCACTACAGAAATTGGTTTCCGTCAGTATTGAAGGAAACCAATAACGAGAGATAGTAATAAAATTTTCTGTCAACACTGCAAAGTGCCCGTCACCCAAGTCAGCAGTTGTTTGGTCTGTTATTTATACATGTTGGCCGGTTGGTGTCGTGAAAATCGGGTAAGATGGGGATATTCCAGAAGCAGTATGCGACTGTGCTGCTCCTCAGACAATGGAATATCTGCTATTTGTCCGAACTGTCCATCTTCCGGCGGTTTCATGGATCTCTGGGTGGCAAATGAACAGGCGCTTAAAGTGGCCCGATATTGGTCACATTACCATTTAACTTATGAATCCATATCGACTCGATAAGAAGAGGAAGATTTATAGATATAAATAAAACTGGTATGTTTGTTTGTAATACAGAAATGGCCGTTTTTTACTACATGCATATATGAGTATGTTTAGGCTACTTTTATTTCCGAAAAAACCTTTGGTTTTAAAAATAAAATATGTTAAATATATGTGCTGCCACCGCTCACGCGAGCTACGCGCTTTAACGAAGCTGTTGTTTGTTTGCGAGAGAATATCGTACTGAGGAAGGAACGTCAAGCTGTTGGTTCCTGCTTCTGTCTAAGGTTGGTAGTCGTTAAAACCCAACAATTTGCGTTGGGCGTACTTGGTGTGTTACGGCCCAAACTCCCCATAATCATGCCGTATGGGAAGGCCTGTCCCTGAATAAAACTTAAAGGCTGATGATGATGATACGTGACATTTAACTGCCAGTTTACTTACGATTTGATCATATCGAATTGGTTATGCAAAACAAGCGTCGCATTACCTGCGTTTAGCGCGAAGGCAAAGTTATCAACTAGTTGTTTTATAAACATTATGCAACGGTGCCTTACTTTCCCACGGGAATATACGATAAAAACTAACCCGGATTCAGGATAAAGTGTACAACAAGCAATTCTGTTCTTAGTGACAACTTAATTAACTTTGCGTTTGACTGTACCTTGCTTGAATTGCAGTGGTAGTAAGGACTTAATTTTAAGTATTGCTTTAAGTTTGAATAACTTGATTTTAATGATATCATTTATAAAAAAGGGGAACCATAGTATGAATAAGTTTGTGCATTGTTATGACATGCTTTTCATTAAGCCTTTTAAAAAAATGTTTTAAAGAAAACATCTAAAAATTGCCGAAAATCGACAATTTACCTTAGATAATCCAGTAAGGATAGCAAACCGTATACAATCGTGGAAAAGCAATACACAATATATTGTCTGTCGGGAGTTCTGTCCGCAAGTAAACTGAAGGATAATTTGTTTCTTGAAAGGCAAAAGCTGGGACCTGTGGTATCCTTTTACATCAGATTAAAATGAGGCCAAAAAATACTAAAACTTCTATTTTTTAACTCTTTTCTAAGTATTATCCTATAAACCGAACATGTGAGCGTACCAAACTCATTGTTATCACATATTATGGCTTTCTCACTCTTATCAAAGAGTATTTATCTACTTATATTACTTTAACTTTCTATAATTCACCCTCGTTTAAGGTCTTGTTAGTTATACATATTTCTATAAAATGTATACGTTTCAACCCAAATTGGAGTTCCAATAAGCTTGAACTTACCTAGCAATTGATTCCTTAACGATAATACAGTACGCGCTCACGAATACCATAACGAATTCCATGCGCCTGCGCACCGCTTCGAGTTTAGCTCGATACTCGTACTTACCTGTGACCGTGACTCATCAGTAGGGCTGTCAGTTATTATAACACTTCTAACACTTCTGCTCTAAAGATCGTACTATTACTAGTTTCATAAAATATATCACAATACTTGAATGTTAAATATGTCTTGTTTTAAAATGATCGCAGTCTTCTGATGGACTCGTAGGTTATTACCATTTTGCGCAAGCCAGCAATCTTTCGCAAGTCGTCTGTCCACCTTGCCAAAACGCAGTCTCGACTACATAGCTCGTCTGCCCCAACTGATATAATAAGTAATAATACTCTAAATATTTTAATAAACATGGGATATTGTTCGATTTTTAACACTATTGAAAAGATTTTATCTTTGGCATAGAGGAAGAACTCTGAAAGCACTTTAAGACGTGCAGAATTCTCGTCCTAACCCATCAAGAAAATGTAATAACGCTACAATGTTTTTCAATATTGCAATTAACTATTCTTTCGATATTACAAGGCCCACGCCTATTTATTTTGTTATGATTATCTCATTAGCAATTCTGATTTCAACATGGTTTCAGTTTGATCATAAAAGGATCGCAGCTGGTTTCCACCTTTATGTCCAGACATTTAGATCTGAGTCATGTAACCAAAGAAAGCAGATGCAAACCTCAAACAGAATTTATTTATGTTATTTGTAACTTTATTGGACGCCAAATTTTCTCATAAATCAAGTTTACAACAAACTCGGATCACAGCAATAAATGAATTTATCAATTATTCAGCATATGATGTTCCTTGTAGGGCACAGGTTTTTCCCCACAGCAACGATATGATGGGAAAATACTGTTAGTAGAATCCGGATATAGAAATAAGGAACAAAGGCAAAACGTTCATTCGGCAAAGCACGGAGGAACTCTTGATTTTTTTGGTCATTCATCCAATAACTGACCATTACGATTTGATATTTGTTTGACTTTCTCGATGATTAATCGAAAATACCTTCCTTTTTTGATCTTCATGAATTTGATCATTATAATCTATATAAAAACATTTAAAGTTTTGAATGCTTTTACGGCTATTTAAAGACGTTAATGTTTACACGGGATCCAATTAGGATTTTGACGCTAAGACGTCAAATCCGGCATAAGGGCATGTAGTGTTGACAGAAAAATACCAAATTTATTAAATTTAACTTAAAATTTTAAGTTAAATTTGTTTGAGTTGAAACAGGACATCGTAACAGAGCGTTGCCGGATCAACATTATTTTATTTTTTACTAGCTTTTGCCCGCGGCTTCGCTCGCATTAAATTCGGGATAACACGGTACGTACATTTATCACTATACATAGGATTTCCCCTCCCTCCAACTTTAAAGGTTTCGGGGTCAATTTCAGATTTTTTTAGCAAAAAATATGTTATAGTGAGCTAACCTTAAAAGATAGACATATGCTGTCGCGGACTTTTTTGTAGACCTTTAAAAGGAGAACAATACTCTCATACATGACTTTTATGAAACTTTTACTCAGCGTACGCAGCGGAAGCTCCAAGTATGAAAAAATACCCCCTATTTTGAAACATTCTTCATTGCTGCCCCGCTTCTATTACTCGTAGCGTGATGATATATAGCCTATAGCCTTCTTCGATAAATAAGCTATCTAACACTGAAAAAATTTTTCAAATCGAACCAGTAGTTCCTGAGATTAGCGCGTTCAAACAAACAAACAAACTCTTCAGCTTTATATATTAGTATAGATTTGTGGAGACATTTGTGGAGTGGGAACCTTCCCCAAAATGTAAACGAAATTCCTGCCGTTTTCTGTAGAAATATAAACATTAAATTAAAAAAAAACTTACTTAAAGCAGTTAATTTAAATTTAGTTTTCTTAATAGGTTGTTTTATTAAATTTCTACAATATTAAAAAACAATGCATAATTATCTCATGACTTTTTGTTTTTGTTGCGGTTAAAAAAAACAACATTATCTAATGACTTTTTGCTAACGCTACAAGATGGGCTCCGTTTGTTGTCGTAGCTCGTATCTATAAATATCCACATCCCGTTGCAAGAATGCAAACCCGTAAGCGACGGTGCACGCGAGGTTATTTCCTTACTCCATCATTTTGATTCCAAGAAAGCTATTAACACTGGCTGTCTTATGGGCTATCAATCTTGGGAATGATATTATGATTCATTTTCGACGTTTAAGTATAGTGCATGTTTAGTATCCAACTTTATTGTGGGCTTCGTGGGTGGGTATTCTACAGGGAACTATTATAGGGCCACTTTTAATATTTGTCTATAGCTTTTGAAAATAAATAATCAAACGAAATCATTAGTCCTTACAAGTTTGATTTAAATTAACCTCAAGTATTATTCTAAGTAAAACAAACTGAATAATATCACGGCATTAATTATTCGTGCGATTACAACGATTTCGATACGATCCTTGGGAATGCTTCAGATGAATTGCATCATTTCAAGTGCACTCGAGCGTACTCTCGAATTATATTAAGGTTAATTAATGCATTCAAAATTTGATTGCAGTTTTATTGCAGACGGTTTTGAACAACAGCAATAATATGAAACGCACAGTTAAGAATTTCTCTAACAAAAGATTCCGTTATCTAAACTTGTTTGGTTTATTACACCACAAATAACTAGAACATTTATAGACGTAATTAGATATTAAATGTGAAGGTTCGATTTGCAATTGGTCGACATTTTACTTTTTAAATATACTTAGATAATATCGTCAAGGTTATCACGTGTGATCTGGTTGCAAAAAGCTACGCAAGTTTCTGCACTGCACTTAATAAGGTATGTTGTTTTGTATGCACTTTGCAATTTTTACGCAGTAAATATCTCCTGTGCACAAGAAAGGAGGTGATTATGCAGTAAATTTTACTTTTAAATTGTTGTTCTTATCTTAAGACTCAGATTGCCTAAATATCTTGTACCGTTCGTACAAGTATTACGAAAACGAAATAATACTCGACGATGTATTATTATTATAATACATCGTCGAAAAAAATTTAAGTTGTTTAATATCAATCAAACAATGTGGAGCGTTAGTTATATCATAGTAGTTAAATTAGTAAAGTTCCGCCCACACTTACTTGTATGCTACCCATGCTAATTGATTTTACCATTTTGTTCTGTGCAACATTCATGACTGTTTGTATATCGCCATGTTTTCTCTGATACGTTTCAGAGTATTTAATTCTGTATTAATAACACGATTTAGAAGTTAGAAGTGTGTTCAACCGTAACAACTGTTACAATGTACTCTTGTAACTATTACGACAAAGAAATTTAAGTAAAGAGAAGACTGCTACCTATCGAGTGTAATTTTTGTTTTGTTTTGGAGATGTATTTGTTATGCGGCCTAAATATTTTTTGTCAGTTGTGTTTTTGGTTTAAAATTGGTAAGAAGAAATTTAATTTAAAACGAAAGCTCATGGACTCGTTTAACTTTCTATTAAAATTCGAAAACCTTACATTGACTTAGAATAAAAATATCTTAGTATAGCACCCATTGCGTTTGGGAGGAAGGGGAAGGGAGTGCGCCGCAGAAAAACCTTGTGCAAAAGTTTACCAAAAAAAATATAAGCAATTTGTTTCCAGAATGAAACTTCCATCTAAATTGTGACCCGCACAAATTTAATACCAGAAATAAAAACAAACTCGCCGTCCCGGACATTTAAATCTATATCATCATCAGCTCATTATTTATGCCCAACAATGATTTTTTAATAACCTTTTAAAATAATTGCTTGATTGCTAACATTTTAATTAAAATTATCTTGATTTTAATTGACACCTTTAGTAATAATTCATTTCAATCGAAAATAAAAGGAATACCTCGGGTAAAGAAGACACAATCGGATGTTGCATAACCATTCTCCAAAGTGCATTGTCGTGTCGTCTCAAAGTGCAGAACTGCATAAGGCCCGTTTATCCCTTGACCCAGATGATGGAGACAACTGAATTACAACAATTGCTATTGCAAATTGCATTTGGTGCCGAGATGCGTGTTGGCACGAAAAATGAGGCTAACCAATAAAGATGAATTCAGCGGCACAATGTTACGTCTTATCACAAAACATCTGGTGTGATATCTGGCATAAATGTTTAATTGATTAAATTCCGTGAATTGATATATTCCTTGTAGATACAGTCTCACTTTCTCTGTCTCTACACCTATCGAAGTCCATTGCTTGACAAATGTTTTCAGATTTTGCGCCGATAATAAATAAATAATAATTAATATCCACTGAAATTCACACAACACCATCTAGTCCTATATAAAGCACAAGTTTGTAGTAATAAACAATTGATACTTCTGTACTTATATATATTTTTTGTAATTACATATATATTATAGATAGAAAACACCCACACCAATATAAACGGACATGTGTTTGTACTGCCCGGGGATCGAACCCGGAACTCTTGGTGTAGTAACGACTCAACCGTTACACCAAATGGGTCGTCGAACCAGATACACGGTCATCACCTTTTCTCATCCATGCTCCACCGACTTTTTGTCAGTGTATCGGGCCGAGGGGCTTCCTACGGATCGATGAAGTGCCGGCTCCCGAAAGATGAACACTGCGCTAAAATCCTTTTTTGGGATACCTATGTAAAGGTTTGTATTAAAATCAACAACATGGACACTTGTGATTATGTAAAATTAATTATCTTGTTCTTATTAAATGGAGCCACCAGGCGTTATAGATAACTTACTAATTATATAAAGCCATTTGTACTTTTAAGTTAAAAGATGTCAGAATTATTTTTGGCAACATTGAAACATCGCTTTTTACATTGCACATTGTTGCACAAGGTCTAATAACCGTGTGCTTTGTAAAATACACTATTTCAGACGTCATTAACTGCAAGGCCATAAAATTGTATTTGTTATTATAATAAGTGTAATTAGGCTGCAATAGTAGCAGTATAAGAGTTGAACAGAATAGAGTTCGTATTACGTACGAGTATTATTGATTGACGACCCATTTGGTGTAATGGTCGCGACGTCTGCTTCCACACCAAGGGTTCTGGGTTCGATCCCCGGGCAGTACAAACATTTGTGTGCATAAACATGTATGTTTGTATTGGTCTGGATGTTTTCTATGTATAATATGTATGTTTCTACAAAAAAATGTATATTGGTTCAGTTGTTTATTACAAGCTTCACGCTTATCTTGGGGCTAGATGACGTTGTGTGAAAGTCAGAGGATATTTAATTATGAATTAATCTGAAAATCATCTGCTAATTTAACATAACGAAACATGTATATCTATCTAAGACTATCTGTTTGATGACGACGGATTAAATTAAATTCTGCCATTAATGATGACTAAGGCCTGTATTCTAGAACGAGACTCAAGCGTTGATCTTTACTTGAATAGAGTAAGAAAGGGATAGGGCTATATACGATAAATAGCGCCATCTCTTTCTAACCCAATTTAAGTAAAGGCCAAAGTCTGTTTGATGACGACGTATTAAATAAAGTTGTGCCATAAATAATGACTTAGATACATAGCTGTAGTGACAATGCACTCTTATTCAACCTAAACTTTAATGGTAAGTACTAATATTTCCTAACCACCTGCCAAGGATGAGATTAGGGCAAAACCCTCCACTTGTTATATTTGTTTACAAATTTAATTATTTTAAAAATATTTATACATAATTTATATTTTAAAAAATTGTTTATATACGAGTACGTAAAGGTCTAGCATTAATTTAAAGTGACGAAATGTGATTATCTTAAATGTCATAGGTAAAATCCATTAAGAATTAAGATTTGCCCACCTTGAATTAATAAAACGCCTACTGTATCTACCTGAGAATTTGATATGAATGAGAGACAGAAGAACATCATCATCATCATCATCAGCTCATTAAACGTCCCCACCGAGGGGCACGAGCCTACCCGTATAGGTGATTAGGCCTTAGTCGTCCACGCAGGCCCAGTGCGGATGGACGACTTCACACACAACCTCCATACATCCATATTCCATATAGAAGAACATACCTACAAATAATTTGGTGGCAAATGTAAGTATCCGTTTGCCATAAACATTTGAAATTCTAGATAAGACTGATTGTTGCATTGTCAGCATTTTTAATGAGAATACGCTCTTTTTTATTGATTTCCCCGATGAAACGCAGGATCCATTTTTTTAACACGACTGTAAATGACAAAAATGCATATAAATATATCAACTGCGGAAGACTTCTACTACTTCGATATATTGTAAAGTACTTAAATTCATTTCAAAAATGGCAAATTTTATTAAACCCGGAAACATCTTTTCTATTGAGTTGAGTAGTCTGGGTAGTTTCGAACTCCATGTAAAAATACCTTTATTGATAACAATTAACTAGCCGAAACCGATTTAAATAGTTTTGTGCGTGATAATATTACCTTTATGGGAACCTTGTAACAAATAATTTAGCTGATCACGACAGTGGATGCATTAATTTACTTGGCTTGATCTTTACTCAAGTCGTCGGTCCATCGGGCCGGAGGCGTCCTACGCTACGCTTGCCAAGACGCGGTCTCCACTCCAAACTCGTCTGCTCCAACGGCCATCGGTTCTACGACATACGTGACCAGCCCACTGCCACTTCAACTTGCTGATCCGGCGGGCTATGTCGGTAACTTTAGTTCTCTTGCGGATTAAATCATTTCTGATCTTATCCCTAAGAGAGACTCCAAGCATAGCTCGCTCCATTGCGCGTTGAGTGACTTTGAACTTGTGAACCAATCCCGCAGTCAGTGTCCATGTCTCAGCTGCGTATGTTAGCACGGTAGGACGCATTGCTCAAAGACTTTCGTCTTTAAGCATTGCGGAATAGTTGACGTTAAGACATGATGTAGCTTACCGAATGCCGCCCAGCCCAACTGAACCCTCCTACTAGCCTCCTTCTCGAAGTTATGCCAGCCAAGTTGGATGGTTTGGCCCAGGTAGATACTCCTGCACAACCTCGAGACGGACGCCATCGACGCATATCGGTTGTGGCATGACACGACTGTTGAACATGACTTTTGTCTTGTCCAAATTCATGCCAAGCCCAACTCGTCGGAAGATTCATTTAGGCTGTTCAGCATCTCCGCAAGCTCTTCCGATGACTCTGCCACGATGACGATATCGTCAGCAAAACGAAGATGAGAAATAACTCTCCATTGACGTTGACGCCTCGTCAGACCAGTCCAGGTCTTGAAGACATCCTCCAATGCGTTTGTGAACAGTTTCGGGGATATTACATTATTCCGACGACTTGCGGAAGGTCGCTGGTGGGAGCTGGATGAGAAAAGCGGGACCGGATATCTGGCGCAAAATGGGGAGACCTATGTCCAGCAGTGGACTGCGATAGGTTGAAGAGAGAGAGAGAGAGAGATCTTTACTCGGTTTTAGGGTTCTGTAGCCAAATGGCAAAAAACGGAACCGTTATAGATTCATCATATCTAGCTGTCTGTCCGTCCGTATGTCACATCTTTTTTCTCCAAAACTATTAGCACTATTCGAACTTTGTAAGAATATATGTTCCGTGAACCGCAGTAAGGTTTTGCCATACAACTTTAAAAAATAACTGTACCTATTTTGGGGGTTACATTAAACTGAAACTCAATTTTTTTTTTCACCGAACTCACAGGTATTGGGTACCAATGTGTAGGTTTTGAAAAATTAATTTTAAAGGTTATTAAAATCTTTTTTTGTAAATAAATAGTTTGCGCGAGACACACTTACAAAATAATGTGTGTAACCCCCCCCCCCCCCCCTGACTTCTAATATGCGATTGATAAAATTAATAGTATTTTTCTATGCGTCATAATCTCACAGGCGAGTGCGACTCGCACTTGGCCAATTTTTTTATTGCACCAACCTTGTACTGCTAATAGGTAATATCTTTATCATACGCTGGTTTTTCTTCACTGACTTTTTAAATTGTTGTTTCTATAATTATTTTGTATTACTCGACTGCGGCTGGAGTAATATAAGTACGATTGTATTATTTTAAATTTTCTTTTAACCCATTGAACGCCGGGAATCCAGACACAATAGAAAATCCATTGTCTGGCGCTTCAAGGCGTCATTGGCGTTCAAAGGGTTAATCATTATTCGACTACCTTTGTGAGCAGTTGAGACGTCGGCTGCAACACCAAGGCCGGTTCGATGCCGGGCATACAAACATTTGTGTGCATGAACATGTCTCTTTCTAATGGTCTGTGTATTTCTATGTATATATTTTCAAAAAAAAAATTATAAGTATGTTATCCGTTGTTTAGTACCCATAATACGGCTTCACGCTTAACTTGAGCCTAGGAGGCGTTGAGTAAATGTCTGTAGATATTTATTTATGAATTTATATAATAGTACAACATTAAACACAGTCCTGACTCCTCTGGTTTCTTGTTTTTTATACAAATACTTACGAACTATATGTATAAGTTAAGATTAATATATAGGTATAAAACAAATATATAGTACCTGAGTACGGAACTGTACCTAATGATTGGAGATTTATTTATTTAGGACAGTTTACAAGACATACACTTATTACGTAAATACGTATGTATATGTAATATGTCATATTACATATACATACGTATTTACGTACATACACATACATAATATTCCATATACATACGTAAGTGATACTAACAAGTAGTGATGCCTTAATTACAAACTGCCACGACAAGCACAGCTGACATGGAAGCAGTAATGCAAATTAAAGTAAAACAGAATTTAATGTAAATTACATACTTAAAAATACTAACCTAGAGTATAGGTTACAAGTTAGTACATCAATTACAAAATATGCTAAGACATAATTAAGACTGCCCCTTACGAATATTAATCAACATTCTTTTGAACGTTGTGAAATTAGTATTAATATACAGATCTGAATTCTGAGCTAAAGTTAAAAGCTGGAGATATTTACAATTATCAATTGAAGGATGAAGCCGAATTGCCTTACAATAGGACAATGGGTATTCAAGTGTGTCTGATTGAATTGACCTAACGGACCCAACTGGGTTCCAATACCTGCTCAGTTGACCCGACCTTGCACTCTTATACGTAGGGTTATCACCACGCGTTGTTGCATAAAAAATATTTGGAACCATTTTTTGTCCACCGAAAAAATCAGTGTTTTGGAATTATTAAAAAAAATATAGCCTTTAATGGCCCACTAAAGATCACAGGCCTTTCCGCACAACATTACAATGAGGGATTGTTATAATTTTTGGGCTTACCGATGTTAAAAAAAAAACACAAAATATTATATCAGTCTACCATAATACTTCCGTATTCAATACTAGGAACCAACCAAGTAGAAAGACTCAGTTTATTAATACTTATTATTACATATTTTTACTAACAGATGACAAATAATTTAAAATTATGAAAGTAAAATTGTATTTAAAAATTTGCTAAACAAAATTTTGAGATTTTATGCACTGCTTATTTGCATATATGAAGTGGCCACTGGGCGTGCATTACAGACGAGATGTCCATCCATCGAGATTTCCTAATCAAATTAAACAATACATTTTTATGGGCTTGTTATTTGTAATTGGCAACCAATGATGAAAAAAGTATGCACACACAAAACAATAAAAAAAAAGTTCCGAATGCAGTGACAGCACACACACATATTTCGAATTTCGAATACATTAACCTAAACAAAAGAGTACAAACTCGAAAACGAACCGCCGAAGTGAGAAACTTCGGCGGTTCGTTTTTGAGGCACGGATGACGTATCTACCTTTATATATACAGAATATCATTTTTGGCAACCCTAATGCTGAACCGCATAACAACGACCTCACGAATGAGTGTCAATGTTAACCGAATTACGTTATCTGGATAACTAGTTATCCGCCGGCAGGTGGACTATTAGTAACAGATTAACTAGTTTACAACACTGGATACTGGATTACTGTGGACAAAACTGGATACTGTGACTTATCGTTACATCACAACTTAGTAACTGCATTGTGGTCCCTTTAGATACGGTTTATTATAGGTGACAGGTCCTATCTTCATAATTGCTTACACTTTTAAAAAAATATATTATATTTACATTATAGAAGATAGCACACGTTATAACAACGGTATAATCACTCTCTTCAACCTATCACAGTCCACTGCTGGACATAGGTCTCCACCATTTTGCGCCAGACATCCCGGTCCTCCGCTTTTCTCATCCAGCTTTCACCAGCGACCTTTCGCAAGTCGTCGGTCCATCGGGCCGGAGGGCGTCCTACGCTACGCTTGCCAAGACGCGGTCTCCACTCCAGAACTCGTCTGCTCTATAATCACGGTATAACTAAATTGCAAACACTGCGAGGTGAGTAATATGCTTGATTGCTAAAATTTTAAAAAGAATTCCATGGAAATATTACTGAAGTCTAAAATATTTAAAGATACGGTGGTAGAAATAAGAAAAGTTGAGGTTCATGATATACAGCCTGACTGACTGATGAGAAACAGACGGACTGTCAATAACTTAGTGATTACTTGCTCATTGGGACTGTTTGTCTGTCGTCATTTCTCTTATTATTAGTTCTGTGATCGTTATAGAGTCTTAATAATAGAGTTCCGTTTTTCCCTTTGACCACAGAACTATAAATAAGTAACTCAAACCTTTATACATATTTTGTCGTAATTATTTACGCATCATATATCATTTAAAATTCCAAATTAAGCCTTCACATGAATTATTTAATTTGCCCTCTAACTTCGGTCAAGGTTAGTAATTTGCATCTTTTTCTTGGTTTGAGTTTAAAAAATATCATTTTTATCATTGAATAGTGGTTACTAACTTACAACTAGCTCTTTATCTTGATGAGTCGTTAAAATGTCTTTAAAAACGTTTTAGTTTAATGAATAGACTGTTTAGACGGTTGTTAAAGCCGCTCTGTGCATTTAGTTATGTTTCTTTTTAAAGTAATGATAAGATATTTTGGACATCAACACTTAGGAATGTATTTTTAACAGGCTTTTAATCCAGAACCATGCTGCGTGAGACGGAAAGGATGTCCATGCAAGGATGTTAAATGGTGATGATGATTCAATTTGTGTCAATGAACGTATGTGAACAAAACAGTACAATTAACATTCTCTAAAATTGAATAAAGCTTTAAGGGTGGATCATCATTTAATTTCACCAAATATCGATCATGCTTGAAAAATATAACTTGACAAACAGCAAAACAAAAAAACGGTTGAAAAATGTAGGTACATGGTATGACTTCATTTGTTTTCAACTTGTCGTTCCATATTTAACATTTTGCATCATTGTAAAAGTTGTTCTTCTTTATACGACATTGACAAAGCTGTTCTGTCCATAATAACAGTAAAAACAAAACAGTTCTTATTACTTATAGTCTAAGCTATTTATTCATTTTGTGGTCTATGTAGGTATAACAAAGTTTTTCGCTAGATAAGTAGTGATTATCGAATATTCGCATCTTCATCTTTCTTTAGTTATTATATGCCTATAACATACCAGAGTAGGGCCCAGGCCTTCCCGTCTTTTCATGAGACTGTAGTATTACATTTACTTTTATAATTTACACATTGTATACATAAGGCCTGAGATGAGGAATCAAGGACTTTACAAAAAGTTTTGAAACTACATATTACTAGTATATATAATTCAATCGGTGATATTACATATTTTTATTTAACAATTAAATTGTCGCTTCAATGCTTGTAGGCACCTTATGATTGCTACGATTTAAATGATGAATATCCAATGACATAATAATAATTATTACTTATCACAATTATTGTGATGTCGCTTCTTATTGCCAATTTTATATTTTCTAATTTCAGACCTCTATATAACATCTTCGGTAGTATAGTGGTCAGTATCCCCGCCTGTCACGCGGGAGACCGGGGTTCGATTCCCCGCCGGAGAGATTTCTTTTTTCATATTTTAATAGAGATAACTAATTAATTTTATAACTTAATATTGCATTTGATGGAATAAAAACCATGTTTACTCATTTATATACATTTTTTTGGTTGAACGACTTGAAAGTAATGAAAACATTACTAACGACCACTTTAGGCTAACGGTCGTTGCGTTTACTCCTTTTAATTCCTACTAGCGCCATCTCGTGGTGAGCGGATGGTGACACATGTATCGTACTTTACACAATAACCATGACAAGCTATTTTACAAAATTGGAAATAATGTTGTTCATAAGAAAACTTAAATAACCTAACAGTGGACTGTTCACATAGGACATTGGTACGTAGTAGGATTGATGATATTATTGTATCATTGTCAACAGTTGGTGACGGGCGGTGTGATGGTGCGGTTGGCGGCAGTGCTGCTGGTGGTAGCCCTGTGCCGCGCCGCCACTCCTCTGGACTCCGAGTTGGGAGTTGGGAAAGCCATCAACATTTTTATGAGGTAACATCAACTCTTCCTTTCACTAAAAGAAAGATTATTTTCCATGCTACAAAGTAAGCTAGTTTATTTGTTATTGTTTTGAAATTATACTTTTTAATGAAATGTTTTTAATTTATACTAATTATAAAATTAATGTCCTAGCGTAGGAAGCCTTGCGGCCTGATTGACCGACGAGTTGCGGAAGGTATTTTGTGGAGGCTGGTTGAGAAAAGTGTAGGGCCAGGATATCTCAAAAATTAATGATTTATGACATCACAAATAAATAACAATGGCTTGGATAATATTGTTTAGTCTAATTCTGTATTGAATGAAATATGACCTTTTACGTGATTATAATTTGTTATTTTAAAAAGCTTGTAATTCAAACACAATAAATTATTGTTTATGAATTAATTAAATAAAATGAAAAAGAAATTGTTAATGGTATAGTTGACTATTAGATGTTATATGTATATTATGTATGTATTTACATAGAAGTAGTATAAAAGTATGTTTATCCATTGTTTCGTACCCATAATTCACACTTAACTTGGGACTAGATGGCGCTGTATGAGTGTCAGTCAATATTTATTTGTTTTAATATTATATTCATAAGGTTGACCCCGCGTCAATCGCATCTTTAAAGGGTGAGACATGATGGTGAAATTACTGAAGACTAGATATCTGAAAACTTCACTGTCGTCCCATTTCAACTCACCACCGTGCGGCTCATCTATTCAACTGCTGTCGTACTGAGATGATTTAATCCGTAAGAGAACTAAAGTTACCGACATAGCCCGCCGGATCAGCAAGTTGAAGTGGCAGTGGGCTGGTCACGTATGTCGCAGAACCGATGGCCGTTGGAGCAGACGAGTCTGGAGTGGAGACCGTGTCTTAGCACGCGTAGCGTAGGACACTCTCCAGCGCGATGGACCAACGACTCGCGAAAGATCGCTAGTGGAGGCTGGATGAGAAAAGCGGAGGACCGGGATATCTGGCGCAAAATAGGGGAGACCTATGTCCAGCAGTGGACTATAGGTTGAAGAGTACTTAGATAAACACAAAACTAACTAGAATCTCACTTTAACTTGGCAGAATTTTTATTCAGTTTCACTTGTCATAATGACATTGTAGTGTGCTTGTGCTTTCTTGATGTTGTACCCTTCAGTGACACGTTACGGTCAAAATTTAAAGTATATATATAGAAAATATAATATAATATATATAATAATATAATATAATATAACATTTTTTGTTGACGTTATGATAGTGACAATTGTGCTATATCAAGATATTTGATTGTTTATGTAAGCATTAAAAATACTTGATGGAAGATTGATGTAAACACACTTTCGCAAAAACTGAAAAGGTTTTTATTCGGGATAACGAGAGTGTTTTATTTTTTTATAAATATGTGTCTCTGATAAAAATAAAAACACATTTAAGTTTTGTTTTTAATTTGCGTCACAATGACGACATTAACAAAAACTCCTAGGTCTTAATATAGCTTCTCTCATTAATGTTGGAATTAGCATAATATAATTATTAGATCTGCATTCCACAGAAATGTGTGGCCACACAGTGGGTATTTTGCTTTGCATACTGAATTTGCCAACATACAAGGAAAACACAGCACATGCAAATATTTGAGTCTATATTATTTCATAGGTACGCATACGTGCAAACGGCTGACATGTGATATCGGTAACACTTTGAAGGAGAAAGAAACGAATCCGTTGTCAACCTATAGAATGGGAAAGGGAAAAGTAGGTACCTATAGGAGCCTCCTCGCTCTTTCATTCTACGACTGGCTTTATTTGCAGGGATGTCAATCGTTAACGATTTTGGCTCCGTACCCTACAATACTCTGGGAATATTGTTTACGAAAAGTCATGACCGGATCTTAATAAATAATAAATACTTATAGCTAATTATTACTTATATTTATATGTTTGAGGTTGATAACCCTGCGACATAGTGTCAGGAATTTGCCCTTTGGTGTGTATATTATGAACACGTTTTAATGTTTTAGCATTTTTATTATGTTCCATTAGTCAAAACGGTTATTTAATGAAAAAGTGTTACTGATTAAAAAGGGTGTGTATATGTCGTTTTGACCTTTTCAATTCTCCTTGAAGTGACTGTGAAGTGCAATTTATTCTTTTCCGACAATATTATACACGATCACAGATAATATTATAATGCACGATATAAGTTTTCAGAAAGAACTATGTGATTTAAATATGTTAGCTGACACCCTGGAATAACATTAGTCTACGTTTTCCTGCTGGAAATTATCTAAATATCAATCAGCCTTATGGTATTTAATATAGGTACTAAGCAATATCTTCAACCTATCACAGTCCACTGTTGGACATAGTCTCCCCATCTTGCGCCAGATATTTATTTATTTATTTATTCTGTATATATTAATTTATTTATTATTATTCTGTATATTTTCAGATATGGCTACCTCAGATGCATGCGCGTCGTGCCCCGCAACGATACCGAGGGCTGGGTGTTCAGAGAACCGACGGTGTCGGTGTTCCGTGATGTCGAACGCTTCTCCATCGCGCCCAAACCTCGTCAACCGAAGACCCTCTTCGACGGTGACTTCCACATGGAGTTCTGCGATAACTTGAAGCAGCTATTGCAGGCTTACTTCAGGGATTTCACTTTCGAGAGGTGAGTTGCGAACGATTTTTGTCATTTATGGGTTTTTGTTTTGAAAACTTTATATGACAAGGTGGTAGAATCGATACTAAGTCGTCTAGTCTAGTGCTATGCACTTTTGTGTTTCGGGGTGAGGGCGTTGTAAAATGTAAAAATAGCGGGTAAAAAAGATCTAACATCTTTTGTCTCTGGTGTCGGGCGCAGTGCAGTATTGACGGAGAATAATAACTATATCCGTTGGTTGTTTCCTTCAATACTCTGTCACGATCAGGCGTATCACTTACCATTTGGCCCATATCTTTCTTTGTGGGAAGATCTGTGCATTGGGACATTGTAAGCTGATGATGATGACGTGGGGGAGGTGTGCTTCGGCAATATCGGAAAAAAGGCCAGCTTGACCAGTCCGAAACTACAGCTTTATAGGGATTTGAACCATCTGCGCTCGCCAATTGCCCGGTGAAGCTGTAAAGGCCATCTGCGGCCAACAGCAGTAGTCAGTTCGAAAAAAAAAAGTTACAAATAAGAGTCTATAACTAAAGGAACACCGATAAAACAAATCTCACAATCCATACACATAAGTACACAGTGCAAAACCCAGATATAATTCAGGTAAAAGTTGATTCCCTATCGAGTGGTTCGCCTTGATTTGGTTCCGCAATGTTCGTTCTAGACTTTATTGACAATAGTTTTTTTAAATTTTAATCTTTCTTATTTTACCACTAACATATGTCATTTATGACACATATATAACATATCAACAATATCTATAGCTAGTTTGGTTATGACTTATGTGTAATATCGATGAGCGTCGCGCGTCGGTCGCTTATCGGCGAGGACTATTGCCTTCCGATCTGGAGGGTGCAGGTTCAAATCCTGCCGTTTATCCGACGTCCTTACGGTGAAGTACAACATCGTGAGGAAACCTGTGCACGCCTATGAATTAAAGGTGTGCGTGAAGTCGGCCATTCCGCACTGGGTCTGCGTGGAAGATTATGGTTTCTACATACACCCTTTACGGATAGGCTCGTGTCCTTCGGTGGGGACGTAATATAATATATAAACCTATTGGGTAAGGTTCCGAAGATGCTGGCATCATTTCTCTTTGAATCGCTAGACTATAACCGGTCTTGTTCAAGTTTTTAGATAAAAGTTTCTATTTAATTATGAACACATGTAAATCTTCCAGATTGGAACGGCCATGGCGCGCGTTCACCGCGGGCTGGCCCACGGATATAATGGCGCGGAATCTGGGCATCAACTCCTCGTTCATTAATGGGGACCACTGCTATGTACTCGTCAGGGTTTCCAGGTATATACTTTTTTTTATTTTCTCGGAATGAATGTACTGTAAGCTGCTGCAATACCAATGTAAGGGTCCTCACTAGGGACTTTAAATAAAAGATATAGTGGACTGTAAATTTAGGTTTACTCGTGAACTAGACCGAAAGACAAGAATGGGATCGCGACCGGGGCGTACGTGGTGTGAAGCCAGTGTTGCCAACCCCGAAACAAAATTCCTCGTACATAAGCAGCTAAAAATCTCGTACTTTGACTTTCGAACCTCGTACATCTAAAACACGATTTCATCATTAAAAATACTAAATAACAATAAAATTGCCAGCTCCTTACTAAAAAAACATAACTTTGTGTTAGAGACGATTAACACGGAGGACAATTTTTTTTATTAATCGACGTTTCCTTGGTTGACATAGCTCCAGACAATGATCGCCTAAATGCGACCAATGGTTTTGTGTGTAAAAGTTCAAGTTCTGATGGATTTTACTAGTTTTTCATATGAAGCATTACAACATTACAAAATCTCGTACAAAATTGTACGAGGTTGAAAGTGTATTCGTATTTCGTACGGAAGACCCAAAATCTCGTATTTGTACGAGTAACCTCGTACGTTTGGCAACCCTGTGTAAAGCCGACTGCCGAAGTGTCGTAATGGCGGGGATCCTGGTTGACCGCCCGCGGATCGCCGATGATCACCGATCGATGCCGATGCATCCCGAAACCGCCCGCGCTTCAACATGCTCCCCGGTTTGAAGGGTTATCTTCAATTAATAGGAAGAGGGCAGATGCAGTTGAAGCTACGACGAATTGTGCCCCTCATCATCTACAACTCGGCCACCCTTATGACTCCGTCCACGTCTGGGTAAGTAGTACGTCGTTCTCTTGACTAGGACGAGTGAACCAGGCTGGACCTATCCTGTAATAGTCTTTACAGCTTGCAGCTTACAAAACCGCCAAGAAGTGAACGCAGATGGCTCTCACTCAAACTTAAGAAAAATATAACAAGCCGTAGGGTGTCCTGCAGTGGGACTCGAACGCTCCAAGACGGTTACAAGGATGGTAACTTAGTATTCGTTTGGGGAGAAAAGCTTCTGTGTCGGAAATATGTATAAGAAATTCAGAATATTTGTAGCATTTGTGTCCATCTTGTGTGGGTCGTCCTACGCTGCGGTACGTGATCTCCATTCGCAAACATTTCTGCCGACCGCCCATTGGTTCTTCGATCTATGTGCTCTGCCAATTGCCACTTCAGGGCTATGCTTGGGTAACTTGTTTCTACGTTATCGAATCAAAAAACACCAAGGGTTCCGGGTTTGATCCCCGGGCAATACAAACATTTGTGTGCATGAACATGTCTGTTTGTAATGGTCTGGGTGTTTTCTATGTATAATATGTATGTATCATCATCAGCTCATTAAACGTCCCCACCGAGGGGCACGAGCCTACCCGTATAGGGTGATTAGGCCTTAGTCGTCCACGCGGGCCCAGTGCGGATTGGACGACTTCAGACACCACCTTCGAATCTCTTCGCAGGCATGCATGAAGGTTTCCTCACGATGTTTTCCTTCACCGTAAGAGCGTCGGATAACGTACATATATTTTCGAAAATTCGAAAACACATTGGTACGTGTCGGGATTTGAACCTCGACCCTCCCGGTAGGAAGGCGACAGTTCACACCATTGAGCCACCGAGACTCACTATATGTATGTATTTACAAAAATAAAGTTATTTAAATATGTTTATCCGTTGTTTAGTACCCATACTACAGGCTTCACGCTTAACTTGGGGCTAGATGGCGCTGTGTGAATGTCAGTGGATATGTATTTATTATTGTGTCTGGATTCCCGGCGTTTAATGAGTTAAATATAAATTTTCAGATTCCGCGAGACAGCTAAATTGAGCGATTTGCCTGCAAACATCGCAGTGGAAGATGTTGTCTTCGATGCTATCCGGGATTCTGGTATCGGTGACACTGTTTCCATCGCTGACTTCATCAGGAAGTATGGGTCGCACTACATAGCCTCGTACGTGACCGGGAACTCACTGTACCAGGTAATTTGACTGGGCTTCTTTAATTCATAATTATAGTAATAGTTTTACTTTGACCAAAGATTAGGTGTTTTGGTAACTGACCACAGCTAGTAGAAAACAATTTTATTGGCCATACTTAATCGAATAGTAGATGAGTTAGTGACTTCTCATAGTTTCTACAAATAGGTCCGAGTAAGTTACCCGTGCTGTAAAACCTACAAATATGTGTGCGTTGTGTTTTGTATTTTTTGGCGGTGCTTAGTACCTAAGTATATAAAATTTCTATCAGTCTTAGTCACATTATAAGTATCTAGTAACAAGCAAATCGTTTCGCACTTAATGCTTGTACAAAAAACATGAACTGCGGTCTTGGTCTTTTTTATTATATTAAAATAATACAATAATATAAATAATATAATAATAATAATTATAATAATACAATAATAGGACAGCAGTCCTCTGTTCTAGTCAGTCAAAATAATCAGTCTATTTTAGTCGTCGATTTTTTTTTTTTTCGAACTGACTACTGCTGTTGGCTGCAGATGGCCTTTACAGCTTCACCGGGCAAGTGGGCGAGCGCAGATGGCTCTCAGCCTTAAAATTTAGTCGTCGAATAGAATCGACATTATTACGAATTATTACTGGCCAGTCTAAACCAAAAAGTCCGTAACAATGCTCTTTTTAAATAAATTCAAACTTACAAAAAATAAATAATGAAACCCTCATTCTATGGCTGACGGTTTTTTTTGTTTTTTTTTAAACCGTAATATGTCAATTTAGATGTCAAGTATTTTCCAGTAACACGATTAATATCACGTGACCGAACTGATGCAAGCAACGTGTACCTACAGTATAACAAGTAGTTTACAAAACATTCGATAATTCTAGGGAATAACTGTTTATGACTAACTACCGCTTTGCTTCACGTGTTTTGTCTCGTGTTTAGAAATATATTATCACACTAAAAGATACATTTTATATAGTTGTTTTTTTAATTTATCGATACTTATAAAAATATGAACTTGTTTTTACACATACTCAATTTAGATCGTCTTGTAGAGAATTTTGATTTTTTTATGATATTACATGTAACAGAAATAAAAAACATACTAAAGCAACGACTACTTTGTGTTCGTTGCTTGTAAGAAAACGGAATGGGCAGTTCGTTCACCTGGTAGTAAATGATACGTTTGACCATAGATAACCAGGATTGAATGGAATTATAACATTTTTATCATCATCAGCTCATTAAACGTCCCCACCGAGGGGCACGAGCCTACCCCGTATAGGGTGTATATGCCTTAGTCGTCCACGCGGGCCCAGTGCGGGTTGGCCGACTTTGCGCACAACCTTTGAATTTATTCGCGGGCGTGCGCAGGTTTCCTCACGATGTTTTCCTTCACCGTAAGAGCGTCGGATAACATACATATGTTTTTCGAAAATTCGAAAACATATTGGTACGTGGCGGGATTTGAACCTCGACCTTACTTGGAGGAGGGCGACAGTCCACACCATTGAGCCGCCGACGCTCTATAACACTTTAGATAGCCATTATTTTTCGTCAACATTGCCTTGCGCCCGACACTTGAGACTACAGGTGTTAAGTCTCTTAAACCCGGTTATGTTCATAGCTGCAGTGCCTTTATCCCGAAACACGAAAGTGCAAGACTCCCAAGATTGTCGAGGAACGATATCTGTCACTACGATGGTACCTTTTCAAAAGACTTAGTAACATGCCTAATACCAATGCCTTGGTGAACTGCCCACTTGCAGTGAACCAGCTTTAAGGGTTTTGGTAGAACAAAAGTCATAAATTATTTGAATTATGGTTCAGGTAGCGCATTGACTCTTTGGGGCTAGATTTAGCACTTTTTCATTGTCTTGGAAATATTACTAAAGTATGAACCTGCTCACAAGTACTTTTTTGCTATTTCATCGGTACCGTTTTTAGATGCTTAAAAAAACGGCATTTTTAGAACAGAAAATCATTTAAAGCTCCATCTAGTCCTTTTTAACTGCTCAAAAAGCCCCATTTCTTTAACTAAGGTGGCAGCACTGTTCTAAACTTAGTAAGTAAGACTTATATTATATCTCTGTGTGTAATTGTTTTCTATCCTAAAAAAAAGAGTCAAAAAGAGAGACCTGTTTCCTGCAGTAGCCTTTATAGCTAGCAATATTAGTATCAGTCAGTTTGCCAAATAGAAGCATCTATATAATGTAATATTCCCAGGTATTCGTGTTTACAAGAAGCGTGTACTCCAAGATTAAGGATCGGGTGAAATCTCGCGGCGTTGCCGATATTCCCACGAACGAGATGAATAATTATTTCTCTCCTTTTTTCGCCGAACACATCGGAGCGGTCAAGGTTTGGACTGGCATTGAACAAAACCATTGGGACATCATTCATTCATTCTTTTTTAGTCAGACTTACTGTGAATCTTTATGCATAACATTCGAAAAATGTATGTCACCACTTTTGTAAAATTGGTGATTACGCAAGTATCTTCCTACTGAACGTTAATCGCCATCTCTTAAAAAGTATTACAATAATATTACTTAGCCTTTCCTGGTAAAAATGGTGACGTATCATTATAGTAATATGTTTAAAAGTGACGGTAACCCTTCCAGGACTGAATTACTTAATAATGAACCCTTTCTTTTAAAGGTTATCCATATTCTTTCATACCAAATTTGTAACGCTAAGTGTAGGTAAGTCTGACTGAAAAGATGTTCGAGATTTTGGTCGAAAACTTCTTTTCATAAAATTCATCAAAAATCATATACTTGGTACGTGCCACATTTCATCGTCATCACTATATCATTATAATCGCTTTAAATGCGTTTCATTATAATAAATCGCAGTAAATAAATAATATTAAATAGAAAGGTAAAACATAATTCGTACTTTTATAAACCTAAATGATATTGAAACCTATTTATTTTTACTTACCATTGTAAAAAAATCTTACAATTTATTATCTATTGAATTCTGTACAAAAACCATTTCGGTTTGTGGTGACGCGATAAAGTGAAATATACTTAAATAAACATTAAACTAAAATTAGGAACATTATTTTTAATAAAACTAATTTAAAAAATATTATGATACAATACCTTCAAAAGATATTACTACCTACCCGAAAACTGTGTTAGGTAATAATGAGTAAAAATTTAAAGATGGTACCTTTGTAGGTAACACTTATAGTAAATTTACTATTTTATTGTCATTTTGTAATAGGTACAAATAAATAAATTTGTTTTATTATACGAGAAGTTTTAACTTTAACAAAATCTGCAGTCCAATTTTGACCGCGCATTTCCTGGAGTACACGCCTTGTATAAAAAACATACATATTTGTGATCCTTGTCTATGCTCTCACTCCAGGTGTTTGTGTTCTCTAGAACCGCCTACTCTATGATTAAAGAGAGATTAAAAAGCAAAGGTGTTGCCGATATTACAGCCAAGGAATTGGAAGGATATTTCTCACCTTGGCACGCTAAACATATCGGACAGATAAAGGTAAAAATAATATCTAAGTGAAAGCACACACATTATTTTTCACATACTATGAAAAAAAAGTATTGAATATAGATATGGTTTGCTTTCGCTCGGTAGTTAGTTAACTTTAACTAGAATAATATATTTTTGTATAAATTGTAGGTATTCAAATTGATACAGGTAGTTTTAAAATAAGGATAGTTCGCTAATCATCCCATTTGCATCTTTTATACGTCCTTACTAATCCATCATTTCTAGCATGCTATCATTTACATTTTTAACGAAAAATCATACTGTTTTCTTTTACTTCTTCTATAATATTAAATTATCATTGCTTTTAACACTTTGGCCGCCAGAAACACCTAAAAGCGTCATAAAAAATAATTTTTATTTGTGTCTGGATTCTTGGCGGTCAGTGGGTTAATGATGGCTTTTAGTATTTTGAAAAAATGGATCTTATCTTTAATTAAGTTTACAAACAATGACTTTTTCGTTTATTGTACATAATATACCTAGCGTCAACTTTTTTTATTTGCAATAATCCGATTTATGGTGTATTTCTAGAATCTCTATTGAAAAAAAAAAGAATCACGTATTGTTATGATTGCAGGTGGCAAGCGGCAACAAAACAGTTGAAAATTGGGCCATGAAGAGGCTCAGAGTACACTATTACATATTTTCATATCCAAGTCTGCTCAAACTTCACGGGGAACCAGCCTTATTAAGAAATCTAGACACATTATTAGGAAACGAAGCCCTATTACAATTAGAATTAAAGACATTATCGCCTGCGTTTAAAGACGCGAAGAAAAAGAAGTGGTTCGAAGAAGTCATAGACAATTATTTAAAACTGTGGGAGAGTAATATGTGATAATAAGTATGAATTTAGGTTTAAGAAACGGACATGTTGAAATAGTCGCGTGATTTAGTTCAAAATCTTGGGACTTTTCCATTGCGTAGGTACCTATTCAAAGGTTAGCCTATAAGTAGATAGTTATTGAATAATAAATATGAACAAGGAGAAAAAGGTTAAGTCTAAGGCCCCTTATATCTTCAAGAACCAATTTTTATAACAAGAATTGTTTTCGAATTTAGAAATATTTGTCAAATAAAGGATGAAATGCGGTAATGCTTTTTCTTTATGTTCTTATTTACTAAATTATTATATTAATATAATCGATATTTACAATGGACCGAACGAAACCTAGCTAGAAATAATTTAATCTACAATAAGTAACTGTGAACTAGTTAACATAAAGTAGGAATCGATTCAGTAGATATATATAACTGCCTACCTACTTAGATAACGTTTTCATATAGCATGCCAAATATGATTGACAATGATCAGAGCCATAGTATTTTATATTCCGTCCATTAACAGTAGTTAAAATTGTATTAATTCATGTTGTTTTCAAAAAGTTATTGGATACGTCTATGACACATTTTAGGAGAAGCGACTCTTTACAATTTAAAAAAGAACAAGCAGAGATTGGCTTTGTTGTAAACTTTCACACATTTTATTGAGTACAATTGATAATACTACTATGGCGATTTGTGGTGGTTTAGTAATTAAATGGAACTTGAATCCAAATCTATTTGGAATGTATAACGACATATATTGTGATCGTGCAAAATAGGAACAGTGATAAAACTACTTATAATATAGACAATAATATACAATTATATATATAATTATACAATTTATATTTTTGTAAATATTTTCAAGTCAAGTGCCTGAACTTTGTATTATTCACACAAATTAATTATATATACATTGAAAAACTTAAGGGTTGATGACTTTGGAAGCACACTTATTGCATTCATTATAGGAAATAGCTAGTTGAGTAAGTAAAAGTAGTGTAAGTTTTTGATACTTGTTACCCGTACAACTTGTAAAAGTATTTATTTTCAATTTCCACATCCGTTATTGGCTATAATGACATTATAGAAACATTAACAGAATTATTAATTTCGTAATATAATCTGTGACCTACGTATGCAGCTAATTTTTCGCCTTTCAAAACATATATTCAGGTAGGTACCTTTATAACTTACTTACCCGCGCAGATTCATATTTCAAATATGACTAACTGACGTAAATAAAATAAATAAATTAATTAAATTGTTTATTTCACTAAAAGTGTACAAACATAAATTTCTATAGGCCAATGTCTCCTTGTCAGCGTACCTGATGATGATCTTAAATTTTTGATGTATTATATTTTTTTTATGTTAAGGCTATAACTTAATCTCGAACACGGAATTAAAAATTAATGTAAGGGACATAGGTTGACTGTGTCCTTACATTAACCCCTTGACCGCTACAGACGCCTTGAAGCGTCACAAACAATAAATGTGTCTGAATTGATGTCTGTCAATGGATTAATTCACATTTCTGTAATCGATATGTGCATGTCATTCCCCCTTTTTCCTTTGCGGGTAAACAAAGGTGCATATCGTTTTACAACATGGATATTATGTCTTCAATGAGTATCGAAATACTTCATTCTATTCAACCTATCGCAGTCCACTGCTGGACATAGGTATTCCCCATTTTGTGCGAGATATCCCGGCCCTCCGCTTTATCCATCCCAGCCTCCACCAGCGACCTTTCGCAAGTCGTCGGTCCATCGGGCCGGAGGGCGCCCTACGCTACGCTTGCTTAAATACTTTATTATTAATACAATAAGTCGTATAAATGACAATATTTAACTAACTTCAATAATGGTTGTAGGTAAGTGTGCTTACAAAATCTACTATTCGATATAGTGTGCAATATTATTTACTAATGTCGATGTACAACGAAGCGCGGGATCAATTAGATGAAAGCATTTACATTAATTAAGTGAATCTAATTAGAATGTAATAATAAAGATAAAATGATGTAAATATTTTCTGATGAACTGTTTTGTATGTATGGAAGAATATAAAATTGTTTCACTATAAATGAAGTTTTTTTATTGTAGTCAAGCAGGAATTCGATTTATTAAATACCACATGAGGGCTCGATTGCTTGACAAGGGCAATTTGTTTATAATCGCTCGCGTGTCGTACCAACACATTGGGTCCGTGTAAGAAGAGGGCCACAGCCATGTTGAATGGGAAGGCCTCAAAGGCCTGTGCCCTGCATTAAGACGCTGTAGGCTTGTTAATTGTAACATTGCAAGGTATATATAGTATCTAAAAATGTCGATATAAACTACCGACCTAGTTAGTGATGTCACAACACTAGAAAATCGCCATCTTAGCTTACTACACAACGATCACTATACCTACTCTCCCAATCGCCAGAATTGGCAGATCTCCTGAACTTGCCTGTTGCAGGTTTTTATCTGAGGGAAAACAGACAGAAGGTTAATAATACACTTAGCTAATATTATTATCACAATTTAAATTAGAAATTTTAAAATTTGACTATTCTAGTCGTAGTATAAAAAATATCAGAACAACATTATCAAAACTAAAGTAATTCATTGACTTCGGAACTTTACCAAAGGGGGGTTCTTTTAATAATTTTATTTAGTTATTATATTTTTTTAATTTTAGTTATAATATTTAATTTTTAAGGTTTTTAGTTGTTAGTATTTAATTCTAATCTATAGATTCATAATTTATAAGTCATTGTATAACCTTATTTGATTTGGTTCATACATGCTCGAAGTGAAAGCTAGTACTTCAAAATCTATAAACCAAAGAAAAGTAGTCACATTCATTGACTGATATGAAGTCGTTCAACTTGATTTTATGATTCTGAAATAATTTTGTTAAATCTCCTTAATTGAATTATGGTTATAAAAAGGGATAGATGTTATAATTAGGAACTTTAACACCTACCTACATAGGTATAGGTACGAGTAATAAAAAGCTAAAGGTACATAAAATGTAACGTAAAGGTAACGGTACGTAGTGGGTTTTATGTTCAACTTTATATTTCTCTTAACATTTAAAATCTAACCTACACACTTTTTTTCCCGTTTAATTCATTAAGTTTCTCGTTTGATTCATTTAGTTATATTTTCCTTATAGCCTTGTTTACCTTTTATATCCGCATAAGAACAAACACTTATTAAAAATATCGCGAAGTAATAGGCCAAACAAATACTCATAAACCCTGCTCCTTGAGATGGTCCCTAATGGGAAGAATTAACAGAAAAGTTGAGTATATGCCTATATAAGTATAAATAATGATGCCAATAAGTAATAAATACATGGACAAACATACAATTGTATCATGAATGAAATCCACACTACGCGATAAGCGCTAATTCACGCAGGTCCAAGGGTTATCTGAAACCATTCCGCGAGGGGACCTTGGTTTTTACACTCAACCGATTGACCAATACTCCGCAAGAATATAGAATAGATAAAATATTCAAACGCACCGAAAAAAATGGGTCAAGGGATTGTCTTAAAGACCACCAAAGAATAGAGTATTAGGTACCTACTTTGACGTTATTTGGCTGTTATTAAAGTTATTACATTCCTTAAGCTCACAGCTTAGCCCTGGGGAGATTGGGTTGTCACCCATAATTGCGGATTGGAAAGAGTTAATGACTACAATCCTAAGATTGAAGGGACTGACAGTTTAACTTGCTCGCTAAGCACGGAATCATTTTTCTTTTCGATGATTCAGTCCACAATGTTCTAAACAAACTGGACCCCCGGATCATACAGCGATCTACACCAACTCTCAAACCAATACACATAAGGAGAAAGAAAAACATGTATTTAACCACAAAACAACACAACACAATAATACAAGAAAACAATTTACATTACACGTAAAAAAGGAAAGATAAACAAAAAAATAACACCTTTTGTTTGCCTTTTAAATTTTGTTAAAAGGCACTTATGCATTTTTAGGAGGCATTTATTGATTTCCAAACCGAAGAGTTGTAAGCGGTCACAGCCTGAAGCCAGTTATGAACACCTACACCTTGTGGAACTAATGTCAATCCCAATGACATTAGTATTACCATCAATTGGGCAAACAGCTTAAAACATGTACTGACGGTAAAACCGCCTTGTGTCATTTGTTCGTCTAAGAAAAGAGAACCAATGGCAGTTGAACCAGTTTTTAAGTGGAGATCGAGTCTTGGCAGTCTTAAAGTAAGACGCTCTCAGGTAAGATGGACCGTCGCGACGATTTACCATAGGTTGCTGGTGGAGGCTGTATGAAAATAGCGGAGGAACGAGATATTTGGTGCAAAAAAGGGGGAATATGTTCAGCAGTTGACTGCAATATATTGAAGAAAAACGAGGAAGAGGTAAAGACTGTCAAATAAAATAACATCACTCCATCCTATGGTTGCCTGGAAGAAATTGCCATGTGCAATAAGGCCGCCCATTGTACTCTTTTTTTTCTTTTCTTTTTGTTTTTTTTTGTGTATTTCAGTGTACAATAAAGAATTAAATAAATAATCACTCATACTTTGTTTTATCTAATCTAATTGAGATATCATTGCAAATAACTTCATGTCGCAAATTGTAGGTAACGGTAGGTGACTATATAAATAGTAGATAAGTGTTTAATATAAAGTATCTACTAATAAATAACGTGTTTGTTTGTATTTATGTATATTAGCAAAAAAATTTTGGTAAAAATATTGAAATAAAAATCACAATTTTATTATATCAATGAGAGGCTTCATTCATTTTGTTGTTTATTATAGACTCATACTCGTACCTACCTCGTCTAGGCTTGTTAGGAGCAATCTGCTCTAGTCACTTGCCTTGTGATGTAAAGGCCATTTGCGGCCCAACAGCGAAAAGTCCATACTTACCTACACCTACATCAAATACTTAAGTAAGTATTAGAATGTCTAGCATTCTCCATAAAAATACATGCCTTTAAGAAAACTGAAGATATTTCTTAATTTCAAATGTAGTTTGGAGATTTTCATAAACATAGTTTAATTTTAATCTGTTAAATGGAAAGTAAAGAAGAAGTGACAATGTATAGTTCTGGATCTGCATTTATCTAGCATCTGGATTAAATTGTTACATAAATTACGAGATACCAGAATTATATAGGTACTATGTCTCTAACTAATTGATTTTCCTATATGTCTGAGAGATGATTTAGTTTTGAGTGTTGTTAGGTAACATCTTTTATCAAAAATGTCGGTCGTCTCTAATTAACATGTTTACCACTACAGATTCATGACCCATTAGACTCATTTTAATCGATATATATTTTAAAAAATGTTTGTTGCTTTTGTATGTAAAAATATAAGTATATATGTAAAAAAAAACTGTAATTTGAATACATCGCACTGAACTTTCTTCGGCTTCGAAAGTATCACGTTTTACTCCAGCTTTATCAATTAGTTATCATATGAAGCTAAGTTCCGGGCTGAAGGGTGGATAAGCGTTTAAAATAAATGAATACTGCAACTTGGCATTTTTTTATTTTATCCTGCCGATGATATAGATTGAGTTTATAATTGTACGCCTACGTCACAATATCTTTTATTTATTTTTTTAGTTTAAATCAGATTGCTTGCTTGAGCTGCGTGCTTTAACGTGACTTAACAAAGGGATTTTAAGTTATGTTTTACTGCGGGAGAATATCTTATACCGCGGGTAACACCACGGGGCACAGTTAACTAGAAATATAAATGCGCAAACGTATTAAACAGGTGTTTGCTTTTAAAATGTGTGTTCTATATATTCGTTGAAGCTGTAAGACCAGATGGTCGTACATACAAATAACTAAGTAGGTAATACATATACGCTGTTTGTGTAGATTTAAAAGTGTGTTTGTGCTTCATAATACGTGTAAGACTTTGCCATCTTTTTAAATATAAAATCTACGCTCCTGATTACAAATCTGAACAACAGTCTCGTCTCACAAACATCAAATTAGATTAATTTTCAGAACTGTTATTATTGGATTCCCATTAACTTGGATTATTTTTCACATAGATCAGTACTGTACTGTACTTTAGTGTTGCGCCAACACAAACATTGGCTTTACTCTTTTTAGGGGTATTTATGAGAATATTAAAATAAATGAGTAGCCAAAAGACGCACGAAACTGAAGCCACACTGAAAATCCACGGACAGAGCCGCGTTAAATGACGAGTGTAGTGAATTGGTTATATACTAACTAATCTCTTAGGTCAAGTTCAGCACATGTTTACAATATCGCGGTACATTAGCAAAATATGAAAAAATCTCAGTACGTTTCCCGCGCGCGGGATAACCAGTGGTATGCAGTGACTGTTAGTGTTCAACATGTTGTTAGTGTTGTTGGTGTTGTTGTGTTGTAGTGTGTGCGATAGTGACGAGGGTGATGTCGGTTACGATTTGAATATTGGCAATTCCATCGACATATTTGCGAAGTAAGTTTTAATTTTGCATTCGAAAATCCCGTATTTTTAAACTTACGCTTGTAGTCTTGGTAGTACTACACTTAATGTGTAGGTGCCTTTAGGGGTCGATTCACTTCAGCATAAATATAAGGTGACACTTATTTAAAAATAGGAAATAAAGTAAAATAGAATAAATATTCGGTCATTAGCAGATGGCATAGGTTTATACCTATGTCATTAGTATATAATATATTACCTATATATATATAAACATTGCTTTATGTACTCCGCCTGTCCTTCATAAGACTTAATATTTTATTGAAGTGACAATATTTATGTAAAAAATGTGAGTTGCCACGGAAGACTAGCTTTTGTCTTCGTCGAAATAGAACACGCGCATAGTATGGGACAACTTTTTTGTGACTTTAAATTTAAGATTGTAAGTTCCTATCCTCAAGAGATATTTTTTTTATCATTTATAGGCAGACATTTGACCGCCATCTCACCTGATGGTAAGTGATGATGCGGCCTAGGATGGATCATGCCTGCCTAGAAACAGCCTATTCACTCTTGCCTTGAAGACGGCCAGGTTATAATGATTTTCAATATTAACTGATTCCAAAGTTTGTAAGTAATGTAATAGGTCATTGTCAGAACGACTAGAAGCACATTTATCAAAAAAATCCAAAGTTTTAGGTTGAGAACCATCTGCGCTCGCCACTTGTCTGGTGAAGCTGTTAAAGCTATCAGCGCCTAACAGCAAAAAGTCCCGGGACAGTTTCAAGGTGTCATTGACAAGGCTGTCAATCCAAGCTGTAGGTTACCTATCTATTAAAGTGTGGAATGTTTTTAATTAATGAATGAACTCAAGGGTCTGGTACTAAAGAAAATAATAGATATACACTTAACATCTGAAATGTCTAGAAACACGAAAAATAACGTATCTGAATTAATGAGCTCAAAGCCGTGGGGCGTAACATAAAGCCTATAGCTTTAAGTACTATTTTCCAGCCAGCAAAAATAATTTAAGCCACCGACGCTCATTACCATCACACACATTTAAAATATTTCTATGGATAGTTTATCAATAGTGTAATTAATCTAACCAACATAATTGTAACAATCACAGAAATCCTTTTCCTCAACACGTCATTAATTTATTTAACTTTGCGTCAACAATGTAGCCATTAACTGAATTACCTAAAACGTGAGCGTTACAGCGTAAGCAATGACCAATTCTGGAACTAATACTCGTCATAATAATAAAAGCCATACTTATACTAATAAATAAATATCCACTGACTTTTACACAGCGTCATCTAGCCTCAAATTAAGCGTGAATCCTGTTTTATGGGTACTAAATAACGGATAAAAATCCTTTTTTTTTGGAAATACATTCATATTATACATAGAAAACACCCAGACCACTACAAACAGACATGATTGTGCACACAAATGTTTGTACTGCCTGGGTATCGAACCCGAAACCCGTAATGTAGCAGCCTACGTCTCGACCGCTACACCAAATGGGTCAATAGGAACTGCAATTTTTTATTATGTTAATGAGCATGCATTAATGTCATGAGACCATATCGTTACATTTAGAAAGAAAGAAAGAACAACATTTTATTGGCCACAAATTCACAAATAAAGAATACAAAATATACATAAAACAGAACCCAGTGGCCAATCAGGTACGAACCTCAGCATACGCTGCAGTAGTATAACCCACTGCAGCACTGGTTTTCTGGTTGTACCTGCGGCGAGTGAGTGGGATATAAGATAACAATATACATGTCACAATACACGTAATAATCGAAAACATACAAAACGAATTCACCCTATACGGGCAGGCTCGTGCCCCTCGGTGGGGACGTTTAATGAGCTGATGATGATGATACAAAACGTATTACAAAATTTACTATAAAACAAACATAAATATAAGATAAACATAGTATTTAAACACAAGAAAATAGCAGTAGAAAACAATTTAGGATGCCATTTGCTTGGCGAAACTTTATGAAACTACTTTGTTATTATTTATGTTTATCCTACAGTATTCTGCCAGATTACGCCTTTTAGTACCTATTTAAAAAGTTAAAATCACCAGAATCTGACACATTATTATACCTTCCTATAAATTATAAACAAGCAGGCAAGAGACACCGCTATCATTTCAGGTTGGTTTTAGCTCCAAAATTATGCTTAGTATATAAATCTATAAAGATAACTCCACGCTTCGATTGGGTTACCTACCTAAAACCTGTGTACAAAAAGGAGCTAAGTAAGTGTGCCCATTTATAAGGATGGAGACGGATTAATTGTATGTATTTGGTATAACATAAAAACAGTTTTTCAAGTGTTAGTTGCCGGAGCCTCGTTCGCTATTCGGCAGGTGAAGGTGGTTTGGTTCCCAAAAGATAAACGCTGAACACTGCAGTTCTACGCCCAGTACGTTTTTAACAAAAATATTATTTCGTGATGTAATTAGGTAGGTAATTATCTTATTTTGTATTTGTTTACTTAGCCTCAGATTAAAGGAGATCACTGCATAAGTATCTACCTACCGAATAACTTTCATCGTAGAGAGGTTATCGACTGTATGTACATACTTACCTACTGTTACACGCTGCGCCAGTCCAATGTGTGTTGGCGTGTCACCGAATGACTGAAACTATTTTTTTCTCTTTAACTTATCGCAATCCACGGCGAACACATGTCCACATGTGTTCGCCATTTTGCGCCAGAAATTTTGGTTCTCCACTTTTCTCATTTAGATCTACCAGCAACCTTTTGTATGACATCGGGCTGGAGGGTGTCCTATGCTACGCTTGTTAATGCGCGGTCTGAACGCATCTACTCCAACGGTCATCGGTTCTGCGACATACGTGACACTTTAACTAGCTGATCCAGCGAGCTCCGTCGGTAATTTTTCTTATCTCATGAATATCATCATTAGTATCACCGAAAAGCCGTACAGTCCACAGCTGGACTGGACCTCCCCAGACGCATATCTCAACGCAGAGCACAGGCCTTACCGTACAGAATAGTTATAAGAGAAGATTGGGTCGTAAGCTACCACGAGGGCAGAATGCTGGTTACTGAGTGACATCCTCAAAATTTGTAAAGCCGATATTATTGTATTTTTTCAGCTATGGTGATCTGTCTCAAGTGACACAAGTCGTATCAGCCGACTATGAGGACCAGGAACCTATTGTGCCGTTCAGCGAAAAGAACCTCCGAGTGTTCGAGAACGCCAGCGGCCGCAGCGTCGTAGGAGGAGCAGCCGTCAACATGGACATCACCATGTGCGACACATTCGAGAACCTTCTTGACACTTACTTCAGCTCGTTCAAGATTGAGGGGTGAGTTTGGGACCAACATATGCCCTGAGCTATTTCGGTACCGGAAACTTTGGTGTTTCCGCTGAGCAATGTCAGAGTTACAACAACAAAGATAATGCACGTATATTGTGGTCTAGTATGCTGAAATGATTTTGGTTACTTCTTAAGCGTTAACGCAGAGGAATGCTTAATCCAGAAGTAGACTAAAAATTATGAGAATTGTACCTAAGATACCTTGGAGGTAATGTTCGTCTGCTAGGGCGCCTTCATAAAACCTATTTCACCCAAAATTATACTTTCACATCCTGTTACAGTCCTTTGGTTTCGGCTATTCTACGATAGTAAAGATTTGCCATGATTGTCACGATTGGCAGGCGGAAGTGGGTGAACCCTGCAGTGGTCGTTTATAGCATGATGTTGATGGTCTTTATTTTCCAGCACAGACAAACCATGGAAAGCTTTTATGGGAGTGTGGGTAGCTGACGAGATACTCCGAACCATGGGCATCATGTATGATGGGAAACTAGGGAACTGCTGTTATGTGCTAGTCAAGTGGACGAAAAAACACACCTATGCTGAGGTATGAAATATTTGCAACTTACCTTGTTCAGTAGATAAAATGCTTTTTCTGTGCATTTTTAAGGTTTCACTGTGATACAAAAAAAATAAGAACCTATTGGTTACCACATTAACCGTGGATTCTGATACATATATCCTTCTTTTTTAACTGACTTATCCAACAAGTAGGAGAGGTCTTTATAATATTTTTAAGTACATTTTTATTTTAAAAATGTGCGTCAGCTGATTTGATAACATGACGTTATAGTGTTATACTGCCATAGAAAATGTATGAAAATAAGGCCTTTGGAGAGTTTGAAAAAAGTAGCTCAGTTGATGTCTTTTGATCTAAATTAAAATTTATTTTCATACCTCGTGAGTGTGTTTTATGTAGCAAATTAATGATTTGTCTCTGTCGTCAGCTAGACGAGCTATCTGATGTAACAGTAAAGGAGCACGTCGCCCAGGCTGCCCAGGACCTGGACGCCGAAGATGCGGCGGCCCTTCGCCGGTTCACCACGAGTTATGGCACGCACTACATACATTCATACACGACGGGCAACTTTATTTACCAGGTTAAAAATTATTTTTTTATACAAGCTTCTTTAAGTTGCCATTTTAATCTTTTAGGTTCAGCTTCCAGGGTTTGACACACACACGATCGACTTGTCACAAGTCAAGCTATTGTCGGAATGGTCGGTCATCGGGTGGGTCATCATCATCAGGTTATATACGTCCCCACCGAGGGGCACGAGCCTACTCGTAGGTGTACAGGTCTTAGTCATCCACGCGGACCCCGTGCAGATTAACCGACTTCACGCACACCCTTTGATTTTCTTCGTATGATGTTTTCCTTTACCGTAAGAGCGTCGAATAAACGTATATATAATTTCTGCAACCCTCCCCATCGCATTTGATCGACCGACGATCTTCGTCGAGTGGGGTGACCGAATAATATTATTATTTCAACTCCTTCCATGTTCGGAAGTCACTTGAGCTACTATCTTAGGATGGTAGTCGTTAACACTCAGCAATCCGCACTGGGACCGCGTGGTGGGTTACGACCCAAGCTCCCCATAGCCATGTGTGGAACGCCAGTCCCTGCAGTAAGACCGAGACGTTACAGGCTGAAGATGATAAGGTTAAACCTATCACAATCGACTGTTAGCTACATTCCGGTACTAGTTAAAATAGGTGTTTTAATATCATATCAATACAAAATATATGTTGCAAAATCAATTAAAATAACTTTGCCCTCATAATGATCCAGGTTTTCAAATACAAGCGTTCCGGATACAACCTGCTGCGCGCTTACATAAAGACTCGAAAGTCACAAAACAACACGGACAACTTGAGATTCTATTTCTCATCGTATTTCTTGAAACAAGTGGGCGATATAAAGGTAAATATTCGGTATTTAAATCATAAGTATTTGTTTCAAACTGCCAATCTGAACAAATAGGTGATACTGAACTTCCCACGATAACCCTATTTATACGGTCCTTTCTTTTTTCCTACCTGCATTCATAACCTTTAAATCGCTAGGATTCCAGACATAATAAGAAGTCCATTGTGTTCGACATAGCTCGCTAGATCAGCAAGTTGAAGTGGCAGTTTGCTGGAACCGATGGTCGTTGGAATAGACAAGTTCTGGACTGGAGACCGCATCTTGACAAGCGTAGCGTAAGACGCTCCCGATGGACTGACAACGTGCTAACGGTCGCTGGTGGAGGCTGGATGAAGGAATGTTCTCAGTGCGAATTGGCCGACTTCACGCATCACTTTGAATCTCTTCGCAGGCGTGCGCAGGTTTCCCCACATGTTTCCTTTACCGTAAGAGCGTCGGATACCTAACGTACATATAATTTCGAAAATTCGAAAACATTGGTACGTGGCTTGATTTGAACTAGCGCCCTCCCGATCCAAAGGCAACAGTCCACACCATTGAGCCACCGACGCTCTAAAACAATTAACTAAGATTAAGTGTCATCAACAGGTCGCGAGCGGGAACAAAACAGTGGAAACCTGGGCAAGGAAGAACCTTAAAGAAGGTCAGTACCTTTTCTCCAGACCCAGTCTACTCAAGCTGCACTACAGTCCAGTGTTAGCTCACCAACTAGTCCAGCTGCTGGACCATGGCGCACTGCTGGGCTTAGACTTGAAAACCTTAAGGCCTCTATTCAAGGATCGAAATAAGGCAGAAAAGTTTGCTGAAGTCGTCGAAAATGATCTCAAATTATGGGAAGTCAATACTTAGAAAATATTTACTTAGGTTACTTTAATGAAAAATGTTTGGATGGAATCAATCATAATAATGTCGATATAATACTTAATTTTAATTATATAAAATAATATAAATAATACCTAATGTTTGTTGCAAAAAAGTGTTTTATTGTAGATGTCAAATTATTCAACCGTAATACATTTATTAACGTAATGAATTATTACAATAAAAGATAATAACAACATAAAATTACAATTCTATTGATACTTACTGTATTCGAATTTGTGTTAAAAAATGTTTTCAATTTAGCACAACAGGTAAAGGTTTGTATAGACTTCATTACTTAGAGATAAACAAGCAGCTCTATCTATATTTAAATTGCTATTGATAAAATTGTTCAATAGTACGCATCAATTTAACCCTTTAACCGTAAGCATTATAATGGCGAGACCAGGTCATGGTTTTACATGGTTTAAAATTATTGATTTTAATAAAAGGACTACTTTTCTGAACCTTGCCATAAAAGGTAGCAAATAGGTACTAAATATCTATATCAATAGTTTATAAATAATAAACCCTTACACGTTTATTTGCGAAAAGTCGGAACATTATAATGGCGGGACCAGTGTTTTATTGGAACATGTACTGTACATGTTGCACCTAGACACACCTTTTACGCATTTTTCAGGAGTACTAATTAGGTACTATAATATTCATAAAACTAATCGCAGCTAACGATGGCTGTTGTGACTGTTTTTAATATAACGTTGAAATAAAAGAGGAACAATTTTTTACGAAAGGTACCAATTAGTATCAAATTGTGTGCGTTACCTAGCAGGAAAGTATGTCCTAGAGTGATATGAGTGGTACCAATGTTTTGTGCTCTATTTACTATGTATGTGCGCCAAATATTATATATGTGCATCCAGCCGTTTTGGAATAAATCGAAAAAAACGGTTCCTGCTAGGGTAACGTTTTTCTAGCAGGAAAATTTTTAAAAAAACATCGGAGAGAAAAAATAATTAGTCCGTTAGAAAGCTTATGTGTGTGCATGAATGTGCGCCAAAAATTATATATGTGCGCCTTCAGGTTTTTGAAATATTCAACTTTTTAATCTTCCTGCTAGGGTAACGTTTTACAAAATCGCATATCTCGAAAACTATTGCATGTGCGTTTATGAAAAAAATTGCATAAATAGCTCTTACATGTGCCAATATGTGCCGGAATTTTGAACAAGAAAAATATCTTAGATTTTAAGTTATAGCGATTTTTAAGAAATGAGAAAAAAAATATAGCCTCTTTATAAAAAGGCCGATAAGCTCATAAAAATTGCATTTGATCCGTCTTGAGACGCAGATTATGTGCAGCAAGTTTCAATAGTGCACATTCATTAGTTGTTGAGTAATATGAGAAAAACTAAACAAAAAACCTATCATGTTTTTGACGTTCACATACAAGAAACTGGTTCAATCTAAGATGAGCGATTGTAAACCATGATTATGTGCATATTGTCAAGTAATAATGTGAAAATTTTCACCTTAAAATATTCCGTATTTAAAAAGATATAAACAAAAATCAAAAAAAATAAAATACGATCGATTATCCGACCAAATTAGAATGACTACTAAAAAGCGACGGTTCGATATGTATCGATGGCCTTCGGTAATGAACGCTTAATACCTTGGTAGCTGTCGTACAGTCGCGTTAGAAAGTTTTTTGGTAAATTTGGGTTCATGTAAATATTACTAATATAATTTATGTTTCCATTTCGGACAAAATAAACTTTGTGTCATTATTATTTTAATTGCTGTATAAAAAGTAATTGATAATAATAAATTATTAAATCATGTACAAAAATAATTTTGGTTTGTGGAGACCCGATTAAGTGAAAAAAAATTAACCTAAAATCACATTAATGCACTTAGTATTAAATAACAAAATATATAGTAGTAATTATATACATTGTAATATTTCTCGCTCGCGGCCTCGGACCGGTAGGGGCCTCGCAGCCAAAGGGGCTTTGCTTAAAGTCACTTGCGATGAATGATTTGAAAAGCCTGAACACCGACAACAAAGCCACAATTAAGGATTTAGTAAGAATAATTCTGCCCATAAATTATATAAGGACGGCACTTTACCACTAATTATTGTTTTAACAAAAAAAAATGGTTCGATTAAAAGCTACGCTGATGGTTTGTTTATTCGCTTTCATAAGTTAAAAGGATTTAGTTTCTGTTGCAAACTATTCTCACAAATAACGAATACATTTATCACCAGTACTATCATCTCCTACTCTCTCTCTTCTCGCTTGTAGGAAGGGACCATGAGTAAATATACAATATGGTCACCAGTGAACATCAACCTGCTTCCCAGTGTTATGAGTCATGACTGGGCATTTAATCCACATATTGAGTGCCAATACTAGAAGCTGCGTTTCATCTAAGTATATTTTTAAAATATTTTCTCTCGTTGTACCTTAGTAACAGATAGAACGTGAGTACTACAAACACCCAGACCTGACAACAATATCATCAATTTAATTATGTACTACTGCCAGAATTGAACCCATGACCCTTGCATCTCAACCGGTAGGTACGCATATCCACAGTGCTTGCAATAAGTCAAAAGGATTATAAAATGACACGAAATATGAAATGCTTACCATCATCGCAGTTCTATCATCGTAATAAATACGTCACGTCACATATTGCACCACTTTCAAAAAACTTCATAACACAAAATATAACCGACCGTGTCGTTCACAATCAAAACTGTATGAATATAACTACAAGTTAACACTTCCACAGTGTTGCCACCTTAGTTTT
This sequence comes from Leucinodes orbonalis, assembly GCA_019425675.1. NCBI lineage: Eukaryota > Metazoa > Arthropoda > Insecta > Lepidoptera > Crambidae > Leucinodes > Leucinodes orbonalis. The sequence continues at coordinate 135,006 of PQWD01003979.1, read as the reverse complement.
AGAAATGGGGCGTTTTGAGAAGTTAAAAAGGGCTAGATTGAGCATCAATAGATTTTCCGTTCTACAAATGCTTAAATAATCATGTCATGAAGCCGTTTTTTAGAGCGTCTAAAAAACGTCTTCATGGCCGATGATATAGTAAAAAAGTTGTTAGCATGTCGAAAACTTCATACATTGGTTAATATTTTCAAGACAGCGAAAAAGAGCTAAATCGTTAAAAAAGGAGTTCACCCGTACTAAAAAGTGCTAGATCTAGCCACAAAAGGGCTGTACTTCCAATTGTAGTAAAAGTTCGCATTATTCAAGATGGAGTACTGTTTATATATTAGTCTCTAATTAATACCTTAGGTAATTACCTGTCCTTTTTTCTACAAGCAATACGTAAGACGTCATAGCTGGCGTGTGCGACCAGAGATAAAGAGTCCATTGACAGTTATTTTAACTTTGACATTTGTGTCATCACACTTTTTAGAGTTTCTATTATTTATGGTGTCACGCTTATCTATTCAAATCCTACGAGTTTTATAGTATTGTACGTCAACTCTAAAAAAAGGATAAAAAGAAGTACTAAATAATTGTGCTAGCCGTGTGAAGTTTCTGTGAGAAGAAAAATACGAACTTAATAAATAAATATAACCTGACACTCACTCAGCGCTATCTAGCCCCAATTGGTTTATATTATATAATACATACTTTATAATTTCCTTTTGTACTACCCAATGCATTTTTATGAAATTTTATAAAATATGGAAACATTGTTTTCGAAAATGAATGGGAATCACTTTATCACTTTACTGTACTTGAGCACAAGATGTGTCAATAGGTTGATGTGTAAATTTAAGAAGGCCATCGATACATATCGAATCGTCGCTTTTTAGTAGTCATTCTAATTTGGTCGGATAATCGATCGTATTTTATTTTTTTGATTTTTGTTTATATCTTTTTAAATACGGAATATTTTAAGGTGAAAATTTTCACATTATTACTTGACAATATGCACATAATCATGGTTTACAATCGCTCATCTTAGATTGAACCAGTTTCTTGTATGTGAACGTCAAAAACATGATAGGTTTTTTGTTTAGTTTTTCTCATATTACTCAACAACTAATGAATGTGCACTATTGAAACTTGCTGCACATAATCTGCGTCTCAAGACGGATCAAATGCAATTTTTTATGAGCTTATCGGCCTTTTTATAAAGAGGCTATTTTTTTTTCTCATTTCTTAAAAATCGCTATAACTTAAAATCTAAGATATTTTTCTTGTTCAAAATTCCGGCACATATTGGCACATGTAAGAGCTATTTATGCAATTTTTTTCATAAACGCACATGCAATAGTTTTCGAGATATGCGATTTTGTAAAACGTTACCCTAGCAGGAAGATTAAAAAGTTGAATATTTCAAAAACCTGAAGGCGCACATATATAATTTTTGGCGCACATTCATGCACACACATAAGCTTTCTAACGGACTAATTATTTTTTCTCTCCGATGTTTTTTTAAAAATTTTCCTGCTAGAAAAACGTTACCCTAGCAGGAACCGTTTTTTTCGATTTATTCCAAAACGGCTGGATGCACATATACAATATTTGGCGCACATACATAGTAAATAGAGCACAAAACATTGGTACCACTCATATCACTCTAGGACATACTTTCCTGCTAGGGTAACGCACACTATCAAATTAGTACTAAACACCGCAATATGGAATAACAGAATTCAGGATCTGGTCCCGCCATTATAATGCTTACCTTTAACCGCCAATGACACCTTAAGGCGCCTAGATACAATAGTATTTCTATTGTGTCTAGATTCCCAGTGTAGTGGGTTAAATTTTCTGGCAACGCATTCAAGGACGTCTGGTTTTGCGGATGTTTTTGGAAAGCGGTGTCACAATCAGATGCACCGCTCGTATACCTCCTGTTCAATAAAATAATATATTAAAAGGTTTTTTCATTAAACGGTTGTATTATTCCAGAATTCACTTTAGATAAATTATATATAAATTACTTTTATGTTTCTTATGGTCACCAATCATTAACACTTTACGTTCGCAAAATTAAAAACAAGCTGTCGTCTGCTAAACCCAAAATCAATGCTAGTATTCTAGTACATTAAAGGAAATCATTTTTAGATAATGTATAAAGTTATTTTACTGGTTGTATTGCTTGGTGGTTATTTTACCAGACAAAGATTTTATTGCACCTTTTTCTGTTATGGGTAGGGCACTTATCTAACTGGTCGTCCACTTCGGAACATGAAAATAAAACAAATAAGGAAAAACCAAATTATTTTATTAATGATAATAACATCAAAAGATATTTTAATCACTTAGTAATATATTAATTATAAGACTAGGAAAGCTCCACATATTTTGAGTGAGTTTTGTTTTATGGACATTCTTTAGCTTTATCATACCTATTTTAGTATTACAACAATCGTTTTAATAAAATAGATTAGAACAATACAAATTATAATTATTCCATTTATATCAAACAATACTTAATGCTCCCTCACTCGATGTCCTTTTCGAGTGAGATTGTGTTTCTAGTTCATTGTTTATCTAAAATTTAAACACAACTAAACAAGTTTTGTACAAAAGAACCTTTTTTAAACTTTGTTCTAAAACTGAGCAAATCACATTAATTAAAAGAACTTGGAAACAATTCGATTGGCTGTATGTCGTCGCAACTCGCAGGTACGCATTCCTTAACCCTCATTTATTAGAAAATCGGAGCCTAGCTGAAGATATATATTTTTATACGATATATATTATTAATTGGTAGTCCTTAATATCAAGGGGTATTTTTTTATAATAAGAGCTACATTCTTGGTCAAGTATATTCATCATCATCATCATCATCAGCTCATTAAACGTCCCCACGAGCCTACCCGTATAGGGTGATTAGGCCATAGTCGTCCACGCGGGCCCAGTGCGGATTGGACGACTTCACACACAACCTTCGAATCTCTTCGCAGGCGTGCATGAAGGTTTCCTCACGATGTTTTCCTTCACCGTAAGAGCATCGGATAACGTACATATATTTTCGAAAATTCGAAAACACATTGGTGCGTGTCGGGATTTGAACCTCAGCCCTCCCGGTAGGAAGGCGACAGTCCACACCATTGAGCCACCGATGCTCTCAAGTATATTCGCTACGTGGAAAATGGGGTGGCCAGGAAAGTCAGGTCGATCACAGCTGACATGTTGGCAGAGATGTATATTATCTCTATTCTGAATATTATGTTCAAAGATACTATAATGTCAAAAATCCCCAGGCTATGCTTGTCCTTCCAGTGGGGTATTAAACACTGATGAAGTCAATTGTAAAACTACTGTTAAAAACATTTCTAAAGTTAAAACGTTAAAATTCAGGATAAGTTATTCAGATATTAAATTCACAAGATCTTGACGTTGGAAGTTTATAGTTCAAAGTTCAATATATATTACGGTTTTTCTTACCTAGTATCAACTAAGATATCACCATCTTTTTACTAACATCGTAGAATTTTCAATATTATTTAACAAATAGATGTTACGACAACAAGATTCATCAAAATATACATGTCTACATCTAAACTACGTCCTAAGGTTTCAATAAATACTTAATATTTAATTGGGTATAAATAGATATCGTTATAGCCTAATTGTGGCATCCAGTCGTTATGATCACATTCCTTTATACGTTCGTAAGCAAATCAATATATCTAATATTCATAGGCACAACCAACCAAGCTGAATAGACCGAAGAATTCCATGATATATTATCTCAACAAGTTGTATGTTTACAGAGACGGGTCAACGCACAACCATTTTACCAATTTTAGGCCCGTATTCACAACCAAGACTCAGGGGTTGATCTTTACTTAAATAGTTTGAAAATAATGACGCTATATAAGATCAATAGCTGCATCCATCTCTTTCTAACTCTATTTAAGTAAAGATATACGTTTGAGTCTCGTTCTAGAATACAGGCATTTGGCGTACTTCGCGGCATAAAATCTGTCACACGTGCGTATCATAAAAGTAAAAAAACACGGGTTCTTTCTTTCTTTATAGATTACCGGTGTTCATTAGATTACCGGTGTTCATTAGATTACCGGTGTTCATTAGATTACCGGTGTTCATTAGATTACCGGTGTTCATTAGATTACCGGTGTTCATTAGATTACCGGTGTTCATTAGATTACCGGTGTTCATTAGATTACCGGTGTTCATTAGATTACCGGTGTTCATTAGATTACCGTGTTCATTAGATTACCGGTGTTCATTAGATTACCGGTTTCATTAGATTACCGGTGTTCATTAGATTACCGGTGTTCATTAGATTACCGGTGTTCATAGATTACCGGTGTTCATTAGATTACCGGTGTTCATTAGATTACCGTGTTCATTAGATTACCGTGTTCATTAGATTACCGTGTTCATTAGATTACCGGTGTTCATTAGATTACCGGTGTTCATTAGATTACCGGTGTTCATTAGATTACCGGTGTTCATTAGATTACCGGTGTTCATTAGATTACCGGTGTTCATTAGATTACCGGTGTTCATTAGATTACCGGTGTTCATTAGATTACCGGTGTTCAATAGATTACCGGTGTTCATTAGATTACCGGTGTTCAATAGATTAAACGGGGGAATCCTGCAAGTGAGATTCACAACTAATTTTAATACATGGCATTTATGGAACACTACTCCATCTTTTGTCCCCCAACGTCGTCTATACATGACAAGCACTTGCGTGCCCTGTACGCCAAAGTCATCTATGCGTGACAAAAAAAACAGGATTTTAAAAATGTGAAATAAACGTGTTGAAAAATGATTAGTGGTTACTATATTATCTGTGGTCAAAGTCATTTTTTTGGACCCATTGCAAGCACGATGACGGTGACGATGGAAATGTTTGTATTTTGTTTACGCTACATTAAATATCTCATATTTTTACTGTTTCACTGTCAATATAATAGTCTTCAAAATGCGGAGTAGGCCGCCATATATGGTCATTTTTCGTGAATTGTACTATAGCTTGAATGACTGGGCGCTCTTGAGCATGCAAGAACAGAATCTGATAGTATTTAAATAATAATAATACAAAGATTAAACATTCGTTAGGGCCTATGTGCTGTTGGCTTCGGCCCCACACATGCCTTCCAAAGGACCAGGCCACTATTTGGCCCGTGAATCTTAAGGATGTCGAAAATAATATTATAATTATTTATTCATAACCCAGGTGTTATACATAGTAAGTCATTACAAGTATAATTTAAGTTAGGGGTTTACAATGTATGGTTACAGCAAAAGGTGAACTCTGACATCGAAACTAGTAAATATACTGTATTAATGCTGGAAGTACTGGATTTCATTGTGGTTTTGAAATACTGCTATTAAGCCCGCAAGAACAGATGTCAACATAATCTAATAGTATTCAAATGCTGGAAGTACTGGATTTAATATAGTATGGTTTTAAAATACTGCCTATTTGATCTACAAATTAAATAAATAGATCTGTGACTTTGCCTGAGCTTTTAGCAAAGGCTTAGCTCAAGATTATAAGCTAAGTTTTTGCTACAAGCTCACGATAGTAACTTTATTCCAATGAAATTGAGTTGGCAATAAATATTAACGTGCTTTGTGCGCATACTTTACAAATAGTAAAACTATTTCTATTCTTGCGGTTTTACTTTCGTAAATCCAGTAAGCTCGCTATAAACATTTCCAAATTTCATCGATTAGGTATAATTAAATGCTTAGCAACGAGGCAGAGATCTTTAAAGCGCATTTTCATCATTATTTATTGAATAATTAAGTTTCGAAACTTCTTTTAGACATTAAAAAATATATCATCACATAGCATAGGTACTAGTAAAAAATATATGTTAAATATTATATCTAAGAAACTTTTTATACTATCAAAAAAAATTATGTGATAATTTCTTAGAAATTATTTTATCCAAACTCTCAACAAGGATATGTTTGAATAGTTGAATAAATTCATAATTTTTCACTTATTTATATTATTCCGTTTTCACATAAGTAAGCATAGAAATTAATAAGAATACTGAAATTTTCCTTCAATATGACAAAAAAAATAGTATTCTTTAAAACAAGATGGAGTAACATCTTACAGTGACGTCACTTATGCAAACTATAATAAAGTACTATAGCATTAATGGAAAACAAACATTAAAGCTCCTTTCCAGTCTTCAGCTTAACCACGCCACATTATCTAGGCCTCAATGTATCTCATAAGTGCTGCACACTTTCGTACGAGCGAACTGGTTCTTATTGATACGTCTGCCGTTCAGCAGCATTTGCAGTGGATTGTTCACTCGAATGGTCTTGAAGTCGTATTTCTGTAAACGCATCAAAAATCAGAGTTAATTATCTTATCATACCTACGTGGTAGACTTGATACTGAGTCGTCTAGGTAGGTACCACCGCAGTGCCAGATGGTCCCGTGAAACAGGAGTGTTATGCACTTTTGTGTTTCGGGATAAGGGCACTGCATCAACAGGCCACACCACTGAAGCGCTTTTTTCAGGCATCAAAATTCATATTTTTAGTTTAGTATTTTAATTATTTTTTATTATATTTGTATATTTTTTGACGTTCATAAGTGCTTTTTGTAAGCCCCACCACCAATTGATTTTGACTTTTGCAGCTAGTGAATTTACCGGGTATAAGAGACCTAATATCTGTTGTCTCGGGTGACGGGCGCAGAGCGGCATTGATGGAGGTTAATAACAGTCTTTAGTTATTGCCGCTCTGTTATGGTCAGGCGTATCACTTACCATCACTTACAACATAAAAATAAAAATCATAATTGATGTACTTAAAATGTCATTAAACCATATTGTTATCGGTCACGCCCAGTGAATAGAGGCCTAATAAATGTAAGTACGGATATTTACTAGCACAGACACGAGTGTCTTACAATCTAAAATTGTTTATTCAGTGTTACCTATGTTCGTATAAGACATAGAAAAGATTGTCATTTCTTTTTTATTATGATGGGCTTGCTCTTGCGCACAGACTACCCAAATGGAAGAGACGTGCTATAAGATGGAGCGAGCTTGCCCAGAAAAAGCCTATTCACTCGTTTTTTTAATACCACGGGGATTGTAATGAGATAAATCAGAATATTTTATCATTATTCAATACCAAAGTCTTTATTCAGTTAAGGTTCTTAAAGAACACTTATGAATGTCAAATGAAGCTACCACTGGTTTGGACTGTAATTTTCTACTGAGAAGAATCCAGCAAACTCAGTAGTTACTCTTTTAAAACCGCGGGTCTCAAGCCAAAGGGGTGTATAAGAAAAACATCAAATTTTCTATTTGCCCCTTTGGATTGAGGCCCGCGATTTTTAAAAGAGTAACTACCTCAGTAGTTAGGTCAGTTAGTTATGCTGGATTCTTCTCAGTAGAAAATTACAGTGCGAACCAGGGTTAGCTTTATTTGACATTCATAAGTGTTCTTTAAGGACCTTTTAAGAGAGTAACTACTGAGTTTGCTGGATTCTTGGCCTTTGAAATGTATGTATGCGTCGTACCAGGTCTGGGGAGTCGCACTGGTGTCGCGTCACGGTGGGCTCTGGTATACACACGCAGTCTCCAATGATGGCGCCGCGCCCGTGCGCCCAGTTGTACACCGTCACCGACATGCACGCCATACTGGCGTCCGTCACCGCGAAAGTGCTGCCGCCAAACGGATTTTTATTCATAACTAGTAGTTCCTGAGATTAGCGCGTTCAAACAAACAAACTCTTCAGCTTTATAATTTTAGTATACATTTTTCGAATCAAACCAACAGCTTACAGAATAGTATCTAATTTCCTTGTTACAGGTGGTTGAGAATATACCAAGGGTTCCGGGTTCGAACCCCGGGCAGTACAAATATTTGTGTGCACGAACATTGGTCTGGGTGTTTTCTATGTATAATATGTACCTATACAAATTTACAAAATAAAAAAGTATAAAAAATATACAAATGCAATCCGTCTGATTGCATTAACAATAAAATGTGTCCCCAATATCACATCTGCTGTGTGTGCCATTTTGACACATTATTTTCTAATACTTTTGATGTTAATTTTAATGTTTACAACATAAAACACTAGAAATATGAAATCTATATAATTGTTCATTCACCTTCACCACCAGAATTTTGGTGTTTCTTTTCTTTTCGTCACTTTGGTTTTTGAACCATTTTACTACGCAAGTCTCGTTCTCTTCAATTTTTTTTCTTGGCTATATTGACAGATGCGACCCAAATTTCTTAATATTTGGTGGTTGCCATACAAAAAAATAGCCGAATTTTGACACACTTTTGTTGTCAGTGAGACTCCGTCCGTTTTGTTTTCTACGGCCTTGCTTAAAATTAAGTGAATTGCTACATACTATAGCTCTTTGAACTTTGAGGTTCAAATCCCGCCACGTACCAATGTGTTTACAATTTTTCAAAAAACATATGAACGTTATCCGACGCTCTTACGGTGAAGAAAAACATTATGAGGAAACCTGCGCACGCCTGTCAAGAGATTCAAAGGTTGTACGTGAAGTCGTCCAACCCGAACTGGGCCTGCGTGGACGAGTAAGGCCTAATCACCCTATACGGGTAGGCTCGTGCCCCTCGGTGGGGACGTTTAATGAGCTGATGATGATGATAGCACTTTCCGCAAAAATCACTTAAAGGTTAGAACATTTGCGTCAACATTATAAAAAAACTCCATTCGTGTGCCATCGTTACTTAAAGCCATGTCAATTTTGGAGCCAGGATAATAGAGTTAGGTTCTTAGTCATACCGTCAAGATTAATACTTACAAAGGGACTGCACTCTCTGTAGGTATTGATCCAATCACCCTCCCAAGGATGACCTTCCCTTGATTCATGCCCTCCTGCAGGCCATCCAAGGTCACCAGCTCTAAGGTGCTGTCGCAGCGCGAGCCTACCGGTTGGGCATTACCTTCGCCGTATACGCCTAGCTTCTTCTTGTCTAACGACTGAAATATCAATGTATACAATTTTATGATACGAAGCGAACAGGACGATCAAGACGCTCACCTGATGGTAAGTGATACGCCTGACCATGACAGAGCGGCATTGAAGGAGACCGTTAACTAATAAACAGTTATTATTCTCCATTAATGCCGCACTGCGCCTGTCACCCGAGACACCAGATGTTAGGTCTCTTATACCCGGTAATTTCACTCAACTCCTATTTGACGGGACGATACCTACAGCTACCTAGCCGACTCAGTATAGAGTCTACCACCAAGTAAATGTATATATATGTTACAGTTAAAACTCATAACCGGTCAATAAGCTCAGTGGCGGATTAGCCACGAACGCAACCGCAACAAAATAAATGAAAATTAAAAGAAACGAATTATCGTGCGCGCCTGAATATCTTAGCTTATACTGAAATAACAATTGTTTTCTTTATGCATACTTATACGGTACATATTATGTCAAAACAACAAGTTTTTACATTTTTGTCTGTCTACTCTGTAATCTCTTAAACGGCTGGATGGATTTGGTCGGATTTTTTTTACGCAAGTAGCTGATGTAAAAAGGAAAAACCTAGGCCGCTAACAAAAAAAAGAGAGAGTTAAATGGGCGGCCTCATTGCACATGGCAATTTCTACCAGGCAACCTTAGGATGTTGTTAAAATAATAAATTTCTGATATTGTGATTATGCTTATGAGTGAAAATAAATTTGATTATTATTAAAAAAAAATCATCAGTCCTGGTTGGAGGTAAAATATACCTGTATCATTTGCGATAGCTTCTTGGGTTTGATCTTGCCATGGGTCCGAACTATCTCGTCGGTGCGGCCAAGTATTGCTTCAGCGACGTTAGCTCCTCTTTCGGAGGATTCCACAGCGGGTCAAGGCGCTGCGTGAACTCGAAGTTTTCCATTGCTTCGATGTAACACTCTTCATATTTGAAAGCCTGTAAACAAGATTAAAAAAAATATATATAAAATCGTATGTTAAAATTGCAATATGAATTTTAGATGTAGAAGGCTATTCAACTTTTATGTAATTTTTAGAAAGAAGGGCCTCAAATTTGAGCACGTTAAAAAATTACGAGTATACTCTCTACCAGTAATTTTTTTTTTCGCGATTTAATCCAAAAAATAATTTTTATGTGTGCGAATTGCGAAAGATTAAAACAATGGTATTTTTTTAAATATAATACTCTGATATCATCAATCTAACACAATATAAGTCATGGTGACGTCTTCAGTAAGCTATTATATAAAAGATAAGTGCATATGCAGCGAGCAAGGTCGACTAATAGGATGAAATGTTAAGTCTTCTTCTAACTATTGCAACCTGTTGACGATTGCGAGCAACTATTGTATCCTGCGGCTCCATAGATTCAAGAATTTTTGGGATGGAAACCATCTGCGCTTGCCACTTGTCCGGTGAAGGTATAAAGGTCATCCGCGGCCAAGAACATATAGTCATTCCAAAAAATAAAAACAATTGGGTATTTGATAACCACTAATCGTTGACGCACTTTTTATGAACTGTCAAAAAGGAACGTTTCCATATATTTAGTATGAGATTATTGATATGTGACGTCATTACTCACTATCATCAATTGACCAAATATTTATTGGTTGTGTTTTAAAATACAATATTGCAAATAAACAAAAGTGATCAATGAAACGTAACGTACATATGTAATAGAAGGTGCGCTTTTATAAAAATATGGTTAAGTATTTTATTGCGGATGCTGGAAAATACCGAATTCTATGTTTTGTCTTAAATAAAAGTATCTATGTTTTCCTTATTACACAGCTACCTGACCAAAATATCGTGTCCAAATCCATTAAACCGTTTCACAGATTACCCGGAACAAATATGAATGTACCTGTATTTTCCCCTGTATCACATACGGCTGTGAGACATGGACGTTGACAGACAAACTTAGAGAAAAACTAGCTAAAACAGAAAGAGCAATGGAAGAAGTTTGCTGGCATAAAGCTTAGCGATAAAATCCCTAGCATAGAGATAAGAAAGAGGACAAAATTAGCAGATACAATAAATCGTATAAACCACCTGAAATGGTGTTAATGGTGCAAAATAAATAAATGGAGTAAACAAGTTACTTTATGGTATCCAAGAGATAAAACCAGAAAAAGGGCCGTCCAAGAACACGATGGAGTGACGATATCCGTTTAACCCTAGGACCATATTGGACTAGAATTGCAGACGATCGGGCACAGTGGAGAGCGCTGGAGAAGGCCTATGCCAAGAGGCACGCCGAACTTCGTGACATATTGTAATTGTCAACATGTTCGGAAAAATGGGCTTTATTATTATACTAGCTTTTGCCCGCGGCTTCGCCCGCGTTAAATTCGGGTTAACATGGCTCCACTTTCGTGGTAACGAAAATAGAATAATTTTAATACTGCAACACACTGCTTCTTTTCTTCTTTTTCGCCTCGCATACCAATTATTTACTTTCACTTAAAACTGGGAAAGTCAATATAAATTACCCTTTTTTAAGGCTTTAAGGGCCGATTTGCAAAAACTTGAATATGCAAGATTTATTATTCGTGACAAATAGTCCTCATACTTATTTTTAGCTTTTTACCTTGTAAACTGTGATAACCCCCCAACTTTAAAGGTTTTGGGGTCCATTACGGAAAAAAATAATTATATATACGTATTAATATATATTACTATTCATAGGAATCCCCCGCCCAACTTTTATGGTTTTGGATTTAATTTCTGGAAAAAAGTATATATATATACACATATATTTATCACTATACAAAGAATACAATTGAAAAGGTTTTGGGGTCAATTTTGGAAATATATATATATATTTATATCACTATACACAGGATTCAAAAGGTTTACTGGTCTATTTTCGAAAAAAAGAACAGATACATATATCACTATAAAGGTTTTGGGGTAAATTTCTGCAAAAAATATATATATTTATATATATCACTATACATAGGATCCCCCCCCCCCTGGAAAAGGTTTTGGAGTCCATTTCCGACCAAAAAATACAAACATATATATATTAAATGGGATCAAAAGTAGCCTTAAACCTATTCTAGGTTGCCTTCTATCAACATACAAAGTTTCAATAAAATCTACCTTAAAAACTGCGAAAACTTGGATATGATACTTCCTCCCCTATTGGAAGGGTTAGAGGGTGGATTTTTGAAAAAAAATGATATAGGTAGTTTTTCATTTCTGACAAATAGTCCGCATACCAAATTTCAGAGTCGTACTACAAAATTGCGGAATGTTCCATACAAACTTCCAACCCCGATTTTAGGAAAGTGAGGGGTTTAAACGGGATAAAAAGTAGCCTTAAACCTATTCTAGGTTACCTTCTATCAACATACCAAGTTTCAATAAAATCCGTTCAGCCGTTTAGGCGTGAAAGCGTAACAAACAGACAGACAGAGATACTTTCACATTTATAATATTAGTATGGATTATTATTATATTCAGATGCATGAAGAATAAAATTGTTATTCCAATATTACAAACAGACACTCCAATTTCATTTATATGTAATAAATAGAAAAAAATACGCACTATAGCCTTATTGTAGTACAAGTCCGGTTGGCCTCTAGCAACAGGGTCATTCCAAGCTTGCTTATAGGCGCTCATGGCAGCCTTCAATGTCGCAGGGTCCTGAGCAACCGTAAAGAACTGGCACAAATAGGCATTGCCCAACACAGACCAGGAAATACCATCTTTGGTATCTAACGCCACAGCCTCTTTGGCCAGGTCAACACTTTTCAATACAGCTTCACATGCCTCCTTGTGTCTTTTGTCCACATTCACTTGTCTTTCTACTATTGACAGGCAACGCAGGATACACGATTGCGTTCCTGAAAAAAAAACATATTGACAGCAATGTTCACAAAGATTATGACTAGGGTATGCAAAGTAATCAATAAAAATTCAATAACATTCACACAGCGCAATTTAGCCCCATGTTAAGCGAGAGGCGAGAAGAACAATGCACAAACATACTTATATACATTTTATTTTGTAAATACATACCTACATATTATACATAGAAAACACCCTGGCTATTACAATCAGACATGTCTATGCACACAAATATTTGTACTGCCCCAGGTTCGAACCCGGAACTCTTGGTCTAGCAGCCGACATCTCAACTACAACACTAAATTATATTAAGTTTAATGAAAATTAAAAGTTATAGGTATTTTTAATACTTTGACCACCAATGCAGTTTAAAGGCCGGCCATAAATTTGTTTACCCTCTGGTATTGCAGCTTAGTGTACATGGGCGACAGTGTCCATCAGATGAACTGTATGCTCATTTGGCCAATATCCAAAAAAAACTACCAATATTTCATTACAAAATGTAAATTTCGCATGTTTTTATTTTTTTACTTACTGTGAATATAATAACAGCAGTATAATAGAAAACAGACAGACCAATAAAAATGTAAATACAAACAAATATTATAAATATTTGTACTACATTTTTTTTTAATTTAATATTATTATCTGCGATTAGCCTTAACCATAAGTAGATATGGTGAGGGATATATTAACTTGTCAACTGCTATTAGCTAGCTAACAATACAGATTCTTAACGACACCTACACATGAATAACATGCAAGTATGTGTTATACTCACTTGTTTAAGTGCACCTTCAAAACTTGCCTGGGCTTCTTTTACATTCATATTCTTCCAATAACATTCACCAAGCTCATTCCAAGCTTCTATAAGATGTGGATTTAATTTGACAGCTTTGCTCAAGTACTGTGTAGCATTTGGTTCATATGTTGGATTCACATTGTAACATCTTCCTTTCATATAAAGAAACTGAGCACGTTGAGCCAATGGTATTTGTTTTTCTGTTGAAAATTCATGGAATGCATATGATTTTGGCTATTAATTATTTTTAAATTACAGTATTATCTAAAGAAAATATTTAATAAGACTTTGTTAACATGGCCAATGGTGTTAAGATGTTCAGGTCAGAATATTTAGTATCACAAGTTAAGATTGCTATTTGCTTACCATCAATAGATTCAAATTTTTCAACTAGGACACCTTTTTTTTTATCAACTAATCCATTCTTGTCAGCGGCCAACTCCATAGGATGATTCTCAAAAAACATATCTCGAAATTGATACAATTCTTCAAGCTCTTTCTGTAAAATTGTAACACATTTGATCGGATTGATATGGGAGTTGATTTTATACTATTCAATTCATTTCTCTTCTTGATATACTATATCATTCAATCAATGAATACACTGTACGAAAAAAGTCTGTATTCGTCAAAATTCAACTGAGTAAAGATTTAAAGCAAAATTATAAACAATGTTAACCAATATTGTTTATATACCTTTAGACCCTCAATTACTTCCGCAACATTTTCTAATATTTCAGGCTCTTCTTCTGAATCACGTGACATCGTTGAGGCCTTCTTTTAGTTACCTCTGAATAACTTTTGGGATGCAGTGACAATACCTAACTATTGATTGATTACAATAAATAAATGGGATGAGATGAAGTCAGTTAATGCAAATTGCAATACAAAGGTGTGAGGGAGGAGAGGGAGGCAGTGTTGCCACCTGAGTTTTAGAAAAAGGGCTTTTTGAGAAGTTAAAAACATAAAAACGGCTCAATGGGCTAGATTGAGCATCAAAAGATTTTCTGTTGGCAGACGAAATAGCAAAAAATGATTGTCAGCATGTCGAAAAGTTCATAATTTGGTAATATTTTCAAGACAGTGAAAAAGAGCTAGATTGCTCTTTTCGGGTTAAATCGTTAAAAAAGGAGTTCACCTATATTCAAAGGTCGTGTGTGAAATCGTCCAATCCGCACTAGGCCCGCGTGGACGACTAAGGCCTAAACACCCTATACGGGTAGGCTCGTGCCCCTCGGTGGGGACGTTTAATGAGCTGAAGATGATGATGCAGCCTAAAATTTCGTATTTTGACTTTCAAACAAACTTTTATATATATTATTATATATTTAAAAAATACGGTTTGTCGCATTAAAAACATAAAATCTTAATTAAGGCTCTTGAACTACTGGAGTTACTGGACTAAGTCTAATTTACTACAGTCTATGATCGCCTAAGTGTGACTTCTTGAATTTTTGGTGTATAATGTTTAAGTTCTGGTAGATGTAACTAGTTTTCATGTTTTGCAAGGTCATATCATTAAATCTCGTACATAATTCTACAAGGTTGATAGTGTCCTCGTACCTCGTATGGAAGACCACCAATTGTCATATTTGTACGAGGAACCTCGTACGTTTGACAACTCTAAGTGAAGTTAAAGGTGCGGGTGACAATCATTTATATGAAGTTAGTGACAAAACAACTAATAACTATTGTTGCAGCTCGATCGATATTCGAATGTGTCCTATACCGACGCATTATAATTTAATTAATATTTACAGTGACCAAACCGAACTCGACAACTATTATCGTTTTATTAATCGTTAGACTTGTCGATTAACTTTCAAGGATACAACATCTCTGGAATTCATTTCGGGACCGGACTGGCGTAATACGGTTCTCTAATAAATAGGATACTTAATCAAACCATAGAGTAATATAGCTAGAATGATTGTTCACTTTCGCTAGTCTATCCATTGAAAAGTTAAGAAAACACTTATAGTTAGTTCCACAAATGGCCGCAGGTAGAGATGCGAGAAGTCCCGCGGCCTTTTGTGGAACTAAACTTGACAGAACGGCTATATTGTTGATTACATTTTTATTAAATTCTAGCTGTTCGCCGCAGTATAAGGTATTCTCCCGCACTGAAATATACCCTAAAATCGCTTCGTTAAGTCACGCAAGCGATGCGCGGACGCCGCGCGTTTTATTCTTCCAAAATAAAAAGGATTGTTTAAAATACAAGTAACCTGTATTTTCCCTTATTATATCAGCTACCTGCCATAAAAAGTCCTGTCCAAATCCATTCAACTGTTTCAGAGATTACCCGGAACAAACAGACAGACAAAAATTTATAAATTGTTATTTTGGCATAAGCACCGTATATATAAATAAATAAAATCCCCTGACAATCATACAGCGCCATTTAGCCTAAGCATAAGCCTGTATGGGTACTAAACAACGGATAAACATACTTATATATTTTTGTAATACATACATATTAAACATAAAAACAACCAGACCAATACAATCAGACATGTGCATGCACACAAATGTTTGTACTTTCCTGGGATCGAATCTGGAACCCTCGGTGTAAGAGCCGACGTCTCTACCACTTACACCATAAGGGTCGTCAAATATACTTAGGCATGAAGAAAATAACTGTTATTTTAATATAACCAACAGGCACTCCAATTTTATTTGAAAACCGAAGTTATCAAAAGGAAATAAAACAGCAATTACTTCTCGTAGTTATATGAACAATTCGATTACATATTTCTAGTTTAAAACGTTAATGTTTTTTTAGTTTTGACATAATGATTTGCTAAATAAGCAACACAGCTGAAATTACAATTACAAAATAAAAGTCTGATACCGATATGTGAAGAAATATTTTAATAAACCAATTTTCACATTACTTCTTCCTATTGTAAGATATTTACATTTTATCATAATCATTTTTTTATTAAAGCATATCATTGACTATAACGCCATAACTAAGCAGATGTTGTATTCTAGTGTTTAAAATGTGTATAGATTATTGCCATTGTTTGAAATTCTAAGTTAGTATTCGTATGCTGCCCCCACAGGACAGACTTTGCCTAGTGTGAGGTGTGAGGACCAGGACAGGACAGGGATTGTATTTATAATTAAGCCTGTGTATTTTTGGGGAATAAATATTTACTTTACTTTAGGTACTTTATTTATATCTTATTTTCATAAAGTAAAAATCTATTCAATTTCAGATAATTTGAGTATCTACATTTTTTTTTTTATATAGAAAGCCTATTAAGATTATTATCGTTCCGATTCCACTCCACTCGTCAAAAAATAATAGGAACCATAAAATATTAATAGCTTATTTTTTACGACTTTACAGAATGGAATTTTTCATCACCTGTGAATACAATATGGAACATTTTTATTAACCCTGAACTTCTGAATAGATTAAAGAAAGATTAAATCAAACATTGCTGCGATTTTTGCCAGTTTCTTCCGCAAGGTCAATTAAGTTGGTACTTTGCCAATAAAATAACGAGGCGACCGAGCTTTACGAGGGCTCGGTTACAAAGCAGCTAGTGCGTTTGGTCTACAATCGCACATATCAAGCATTTATTGGAATGGTTATCGTCAGATTAGTGACCGAAAAATATAAACTCAAGTCCCTTCGTGCTTCGGAAGGCACTTATCCGTTGTTCCTGGCTGCCTACTATATAAAGATAGTAGTGTTAACGAATACACCACCGTATCAGAGTAGGTACGACCCAAATCCCCCATAGCCATGCTGTGTGGGAAAACTGGTGCTCTGCAGATGCCGTGGTACGATAAAGGCTGATGATGATAATAATAGACAGACGAACATGCAAAAATCTATTTTATTTCAATCTAGACAGTAATGAGTTAATGTGCGTGTGGTGAGACGTCACGTCGGCTAAAATACCAAGGGTTCCGGGTTCGATCTCCAGGCAGTACAAATAAACATTTATGTGCCTAAAAACATGTCTGTTCGTATTGGTCCGGGATTTGTAGGTACTTAAATATTTCATCATCATCAGCTCATTAAACGTCCCAACCGAGGGGCACGAGCCTACCCGTATAGGGTGATTAGGCCTTAGTCGTCCACGCGGGCCCAGTGCGGATTGGACGACTTCGCGCAGGTTTCCTCACGATGTTTTTTCCTTCACCGTAAGAGCGTCGGATAACGTACATATATTTTCGAAAATTCGAAAACACATTGGTACGTGGCGGGATTTGAGCCTTTGCCCTCCCGGTAGGAGGGCAACAGTCCACACCATTGAGTCACCGACTTTCGCGTTGTTTTTTAACCATATTGCGGAATCTGTAATACAGATTAGATGCTTTAATGTCAGTAGTAAAATTTTTACTATAATAGGTATGTCTATTTTTAACTCGTATTATCCCAATCATAGTAAAACGAGTCCAATTGATATGAAAATTAAGTATGTTTATAGATGTATAATTTGATCGACATATAGAATACATATGTACCTAATTTAGATTGTTAGTTTCGTAACGGTTCCAATGATGGAACAGTAGGATTATACGCATACATGTAAAAAACTGTGAGTGACTACGCATTTTGTTTGAAAATAAATCTCTTCTATTATCTTTTTGTTTAATACACATATTAAAAACTTAAGTAACTAACAATTTATCGATATAATATCTCTCGCTAGCAAAATCAACTTATTTTTGTCATAGGTGTCCGTCATTTTCTTGAAACTGGTGATATTTTGTACAGCTGAAAAGCGAAAACATGAACTGCAGTACCATAATTTCAGACGAATCACGATTCTTAAACAAATACCCACTCTGGTCCCACTCTTGTTTTCTTCATTTTTTTAAAGGAATGTTGAAAGGAACACCCGAAATTCATGTTTACCCTTTTGAATTCCATTTTGTAGTTTCTAATTGGAGTAATCCAAACTTCTTCTGCTATAAAAACAGTAAAAAACTGAACTAAACCTAAGTTTTTCAAGGATATCTGGTTACAGTACTCCTCCTTTTCTGAAATATTCATGATAGATGTACTGTAACCAGATATCTTTTTATGTGACTTCAAAATGTCTTTTTATGCTATGATATGGCTTTGTTGTTGTCGACGAAGTGCCAATTGTGGAGGCTGCGTCACTGACTACTAGGGTATTGGGTCGGTCAAGTTCAATAAGCTCATTCGGTACCCTAGATTGACACAATCCGATGACCCGGGTTCAACTTGTGTAAATAACTGATTCCTTGACAAAATATAGGTACTTGCAAACTCAACGTCGCCGTCTCAATTTTCTAATTATCAGGTGTGATGAAAAACCTGCTTCAAACACGTCGTCATCTTCTTCCAATTACAAGATTATCTGATTCACATTAAATCCTCAATAAAATAATATCATAATAACGAACCAATACTGAAAAGTACAAAACTTGTTATATACTTGTTCCTCTACTGAAATAATGGAACGGTACATAAAACTGTCACTTATCACTAGCATATCATATTTTTTTTCTAAAAATGCTTTATGGCATAATAAAGTAGTACTATTTAATTTGGAAAAATCTGAAATTTTAGTAGTATCATATAAAACATCATAGTTGTTTAATTTTTTCCGTGCCATATAATTTTGCACTAAAACTCTCAGTCAAAATTATTATATAAAGTATACAAAAACCGCGTGAAATAAAATAACATTTATTTGAAAATACATAGTAATATAAGTTATCCCAACGTAACAACAATGATTTACAAATAGTTAAAAAACGCGAAAAAAATTATAAAGTTACCGTTTTAAAAAATGGAACACTAGGATGATATGGGTTCATAGACATATTATAAGGTAGACAGACTGTATATTGAAAGGCGGTGTCTAATTTTTGTTAGTGTGCAGTTACAGATTTGTATTAGTGTGCGTCACTAGGGATGTGACCTTGGTATCGAACATATTGCTAGAATTAAGCCGGGCGTCGTCGTCGCACCTGCAGAATTAGATGATTATAAATTTGTTAAAAAAACATGGAGTCAGATACAGAACGCTGTTAATTTTATCTACAACAAAAATTAAAAATAAAGCGTTACCATAATAAATTTTTTATACGCAAATATTTTGAAGTTTGGTCTTTCTGGGTTAAACATTAGATGATGTTGGAACAAATAAAACAAAATATTATTGGTAGGTATTAAATAGACTATATTATATTTTTACGGTAAAATAACAAATTTTAAATAACACTCACAAATTTATATTTTAAATAAAAATTATTTTATTTAAAAAATATATACTGAAAGCCGCATTATCATTTTTAAAGACCCATACATACCTACATTGATAACCCACAATAGTGGGTATCATGAAAAAAAGTTTCAGTTTAAAATATGCGACCTAAAAACTTATACTTATACTCATTACGACACTTGGGTGGTTTTCTTTTCTTTACAACCTGAAAATTTCATTATTTGGATGGTATATTAATAATAATCAATTCTCATTACAAAAAAAAGACTGAATAATAGTCAGCGACGCTGTTTAACTAATTAAAATCATGTTTATGAAAAACAAAATCCGAGCGAACTATTCCACGTGGACGCGCAATAAACCTATTTTTAAAGACATAACCTTTACTAAGGTTGTCTTTAAAAAGGTTTATAGTGATTTCAACCCAGTTATTACAAAGTAAATGCTGATATTAACAATCGCAAAAATTTGACCAATGGAAAACAAAAATGCGAGTCACAACTGTAGCACATGACTATGAATAACACTTTCATCACATTTAAATTAAGGAATTTGTAAAAATTAACTTTAGTCACTCAGTAGTTTGTTGTAAAGGAACTTTATTTGTATGCCTTTAAACAACATACTTCATTATCGGTACGCTTTTTATTGTCATGCTATTCCAATTTAAACTTTAAAATATAGTATAGAAACAGATTTATTTCTATCTAAAGAAAAAAAAAGCTTACTTTCTCTAACCAGTTATACAGAAAAGACTCGCATAAAAGGGTCTAAATAGTAAAAATAACTAACAGGTTGATAATATCCAGGATATCCTTCAAAAAGGTTGGTACTGCATCGGATTTCAGTTTTTTTTTGATAAGCCTACGATGAAACAGGATTGCTCAAAATGTTTTGAGCAAAGCCTGGAGTTCTTCGTAGGCTCCCAGTTTTCACGCCTTACACTTTTAACCCATTCTTCTCTGATTTGTGGACATTTCGGGAACCTAAAAATTCAATAATTGTATAAAAGAAACTGTTAAAGAAATACTATCGATGGAATTAAATTCTATGTTGAGTACATCACTATGTAACATCCTTAAATTTTCATGCATAATATTAATTGTTTTAGACGTAATTTCTACAATTAATACAAGCTAATGTATGTCTAACATTATTTAAAGTCTACTACTACATGTTTTTTATCCATAAGTCTCATTACAACTACGTAATATGAATGAAAATGTCGTCAAATATTTACTTATGAAATGATAATTCCGGGTCTTTTACTCCTCCTTTGGTGGTTCTTGAAGAACAATTTACCGCAGAACACGACATTTTTCTACGTTTACTTATTTCTTTTCAAAATATTTATTAAAATTATGACACTTTGTGAAAAATTTGCACGACAGCTCGTAATGTTTTGGCCTCTTTGGAGGCCACAAAATGACACGAAGAGTTGTCAAACGTCTATCAACCGTCTCTTCTACTCGTAACTAGGATTCGTGTGATAGACAAAGATACATGACGTGTATTGCATTACAATGATATAAGAGCGGCAACGTCTTATGACTACATTTAGTACATGCTTAATCTAAGTATGGTTAATATGAACTTTGCTTTGATTCAATAAACTTTTTAAAATTATCGTCATCACTGCGACTCCAATCCCCAAATGCTCAAGTGAAAAAAGTAATATGTCAATGCCAAATTTTATCCGTCAGTCGCACAAAAATTTCGAGAAATTACAAATTACAAATTTAACCGATTTCCATTATTCCATTTTCAACTCTGTTTATTGCTGCAGAAACAAGCAAAAGCACAAAAATGAAAACTGGACTACTTTACGGGATAGTTGCAAACTCTAAGACTCGAGTGCGCTGTGTTTTTTGCGGCGTTTTTATACCGAAAGCGAACAAATGTATAGAGCAACACACAAACGGGGCTAAACATAAAGAGAACATAGAGCTGATGACCGAGAATGGGATCACGTTTAGTAACGAGACGCTGTACTGTAAGCCGTGTCGGCTCGACCTAACGGAGGAGGAATCCGTCACCAAACACATCGAGGCAGACGGACATGCGAACTGGGTAGCTGCTATGGAAGACCTTATAGATGGTGAGTTTATCAGTCTCGAACCCTATTTAACTTCAGATAAAGACGATGTATACTGTGAAGTGTGTCACAGTACTTTACATTGCACACTTCTGAACATTGAAGCTCATGTGAATGGTATAAATCATAGAACCAACATAACAGAGCGTTTAAAACCTCTCAATGGCATATTCCCTGTGGATAATAATGATGAGGTATGGTGTAAAGTCTGCAATGCCTTCATTGATAACACAGCAAGGGGTGTTCTGGACCACATTGATGATGACGATGAACACATGGAATGGTTTGCGGAAATTGAAGATCTGATTGAAGAGCAAGATGTGTCCATTGAGAGTTTCCTCGCCAATGAATATGAAAATAATGCATACTGCAACAAATGCCATGTTGAGTTTCCATGTAATTCACAATGCATTGAGGCCCATGTAAATAGTGATGCACACCTTAGCCATTTCAGTTAAATATTCAGTCATATTGTTTGCTGTGATACTTTTGTCATTTAAAACTTGCTAATAGTTACTTGCATGTTTTTTCTAATTGGATCACGGATTGTTATCACAAAGATAGGTCTTTTTGTCAGCAGATATGTTACTCATCACATTAGCCATATGGTCCACTGCTGAAAGCCTCCCTTAACCATTGGTATGGTATATATACTGATATGTGTCAGTTAATTTGCTGTATATTGTTTTATCTAAGGAATTTAAATATTGGAATTTTAGAACATCACACAGTTCTAGTATTTGAAACAATACTTTTACAGACATTAGATACACTGCCGGAGGGAGGCTTCCTCCAAAGATATTTAAATGTAACTTGTCTTACTTAACCATATGCATGTTGGCAGGTTGCTAGACCCATTCCTTTATTTTTGTTTAGATATGATGCAAGTCAAGTGGGTCTTGTTTGGGCCCAGAATTATTGAGGGACCTAATGTATGAGTATACCCCTGAGTGTATTACCCCCTTATTCAATGATCTAACTTTAATATTCTGTAGTTTATTGAAAGAAATTAGAAGTATTCTTACCAACCATTTGATAGTTGATTTTTCTGCTTGTTCATTAACATTCACTTTTGAGAACATATTTCAATTATTTGGAAACTAAAACAATTTCTAATTCCAATATTTTCCTTTAACAGTACTCTGAATTGACTGTTTCAGAAAAAAAAATACATATAAAAATATATTGAATCATATTTAAATACAACTTTGTTAAATATGTGTACTTTCATGTTAGGGACATTTGCACAATAAAGAAAACTATAACCATAAATATAATACCTAAATGTGTTTTGTATTTACTTAGATAAACAATAAACTATCTAGAGGCACAATCACACTGAAAAAGTGCCAGCGGTAAGTTTACCCATTGCATCAGTAGGGCAGACTTTTCATTCATAGAATAGTGACATAGTTGTGTGCTCATGTTTTTGATTTTGTGCCCTTTCAATGATGCGTTAAGGTCACATTTGATGAATTTTATGTCATTAATGTAACAATGTATATGTTTCAAGAGGCAGAAAGTTTTTGGGTTGATATTCCTTCATGATTATTTAGTTAGTGTTATAGTGTTTTTATATTGTAAGTTTATTTGAATAATGTATCTAGTTTATTGTTTATCTAAGGTTTTATATGAAAATGTATAGGGGTTGTTTAATTAAACCATATAAAGTAATTAAATATACACACATTAAACTCAAAATAATCTTATAGCTTATAATGTGGTAATAGATCTGCTTCTTTTTTATATAGCATAATTATTATATATTTTTTATTGCATTGAATATTTAAAATGTTCAAATTAAAGTGCTTAGTTGTCATTATCTGTTGCAAGTTGTTAATGCTTAATTATTATCACCAATTTGTGTTCGAATTCCCTGTATGTATTTGATATTATTGCAATTCTAATCCTAAAATGATATATTCACTGTAGTAAAAAAAAATATTATATTATTACAAACATGACTCATTTGTATGAAAATATATTATTCAAAAGATACTTGTATAACATAAAATAGAAGATTATACCATAATACTCATGTTTAAGAAATCAATTTATAACAATATTAATTAAATAGTTCATATCATTATGTATGCTGAAAAACCTTAATTTATTGATTTAAAAGTAAGTATTATTTTGAAACATTATATTTTTAGTAATAAATTTAATAAAAGATGACTAAAAGCAGCAGGCCTATTAAACTGAATCTGATTCAGTTGGATTAGTCAGATTTATTGTAATTAAGATGATTATTTATGCTGTCATATTTTTTCCACATTAAAGCATTGGCTTTGCTTAATTTGGTTTGTGATATTGTTAAAGACTTCTTTCGTTTCTGAATAAATTTCCAAAACAAAAATGGCCTAATCATTTTATACCTACATCATCAGCTCATTTTTATCCCCACTGAGGGGCACGAGTCTACCCTTATAGGATGTATCTGTATGGGCTTTACTCGTCTAATAACGCGTGCATAAGCGTGCGGATTGGCCGAGTTTACGCACAACCTTTGAATATCTTCGCAGGCTTTCCTTCATCATAAGAGCGTCGGATAAACGTACATATAATTTCGAAAATACATTGGTATGTGCCAGGATTTTAACCTGCACCCTCCATATGGGAAGGCACACCCATGTACTACCGCCGCTCTAACCTACCTACATCACATACTACCTGTACAGTTAAAAACTTAGGAATTTTGTATTAATATATATTCACGAGGTTTTTTAACGATTAAAGTTCATCCTTCCTTGATGATAGTGTATTTTCCTACCCAAAGGCATTACATATTACTTTTTAAACAGTTTGGTTTTTGATTTGTACCACAGATTAAATAATATATACTATATTTGTACCTACCAACATTATAACGTAACATTCTGCGTAAATACAATAGGTTTTTTTAAATACTTTTTTCTGCGTATAACTTAAAATGTGACGTCATAGTGTTGTAAAATTTAGGTTGATTGATGAATTTTTGAAATAAGTTGTTTGACAAGTTAGAAAAGTACACAGTTGATCTAACTGTCAACATCTATAGCGACTGTTTTGTAGAATAAAAAAATCTCAATCCTACGATTGTGTTTTTTTTATTTTTCAGGGTTCTAGTATTGATTTGCTTATTATTACCGATCTTAATGGATTTTCCCGATTTGATTGTGACTATAAAATTCATTCGTTGAATGGGTAGTCGTCCTCGTCGTCTTCCTGAATTGCCGAAAGCCGTACATCTGAACGTGCATTGCTAGCAGTTCTATCATATGGTTGATTTGTACTTGGCGAAGGCATAGGTCCTTTGCCAGCATCGTTTCTACTGTCCTCGCCTGACCGAAGACTTATCCTCTGCTGATCTAGACAGATTACTTGCGTTATATCTTCAGCAATGCAGTCCATGTCTGAAATGAAGTCTGCAAGGCGGTTCTGTAAAGAACTGAACAATAATATTAATTAACGATTCAAGATGCTAACTGAATCTTTTAAATTCTTTTCAAAATTTTAAGTATGGTAACCCAAATAAAGAAAGATCTATTACTTGATTCTCTCGATGTTACATCTCAGGTGTTTCATGAAATGCCGGAGTCTTCCTAACTCGTCTCTGAGTTTTTTGTCTACTTCGTCCTTTGTATGCTCGCCTGGTGGTCGGAGGGCTCTATCGGCTAGTCTTACTTCCGCCAAACGCTCCTGCTCCATAGTTGCCATGAAGTTTTTTTCAGCTGCATTAAGCTCTTCCTCCAGAGATTTAATATCTCGCATAGCCTGCAAATTGTAGTGATTGTGTTTTCATTTAAGAACAATGTTTCTTTGCCCTTATTAATTGTAAAAAATAAAGTTTGCTGTATTTTATTAGGTAATTCTAAATATTTTTTATTATAATGATGTCTTTGCATACTGACGTTTATAAGTACTTTAAGCTTAAATTGAATAAATGAAATTTAACTTTGATTAATCAAAATTTGGTGCAAACCTCATCTCGCTGCCAGCAAAGTTCTTCCAATTTAGACGTGTTGGCGTGAAGTCTTCTCCGCAACGCAGAATCAACCTTTGACGAATAGGCTTGGGCAGTTATCGATAGATACACCCTTGCACCTCGTACCTTAATTAAAATAATGCAGAATGCCAGTTTCAAAAAGTATATTTTCTTGGATTACACAAGAAGGTAGTATTTACCTGCTGCCTAGTAATAACTGCATTATTGAGAGCTTGTAGTCCAATTTGTTTAAGAGATACGCAACGGCTTTCCCAACGATCGAGTGATGAACATCTGTTCAAGAAGAAGCATTAATAGGTACCTATGAAATACTTCCCAATATTGTATTTTTTTATTTATTAATTCGTAGGTATAAGTATGATTTTATGTCTAGATCTCGAAGGGTTTCATTCCTCCGAGGAAGTTCCTAGATAAGTATATTAATTTACCTTTTTTTCTTCTTCCTTTGACATGGCCCTCTAACAGAGTTTGAATCTATGTTAACACATGTTTGTTCTATGTTAAGGGCCTCTTGTTTTTTCAGAATTTCATTTTGAATTCGCTTTTTCGTTCTTTCAAGAGCCTTTGTTTGTCTCTCCAACTCAGATATAATGTGTTCAAAGTTCTTTTTCTCGTCGCGGAGAAAGTTGTATTCCTGGGAAAATATAGTAAGTTCGTACTATATTTCTAACTAATGTATTCTAAGAAAAGGTACTTAGAAATATGCTAACAAGTACCTAGTCTTTCCATTGTTGGGCGCAGTGTGGATGAGCAGACGGTTCTAAGCCGTACACAAAACGAGTTTGACGAGTTTCATAAAGGGCGCCGGACCTTAACTTGGAGAGTTGCGGTACTATGAATTGGGCCTGACCTAAGTCAGCACAAAATTAGTTACTGTTCTTCCAAGGATATAATTTTATTCGGTTTCATTTGAAATATGTATGTGTTACCTAAATACAAGATGCTTGATAGCATTGAAAGCAAATATTGTTGTAGTTCCTTGATCTGGGTTAAATAAGAGCAGGCAAACATATCAGCTTTTTTTTTACAGTATTGATCAGGCAATAGTATAATATGCTTTAGATGAATCTAGTTTTTACCTCACGAAAGTCTGATTTAAGGGTAAGTACTGCATTCTCTTCCATATCTTTCGCCATAACCTTTTGGTACATATTTTTATCTATCTTCTTGGCTTTAAGGTAGAGGTACAAGCACACAAGCAGCTGTACATACTGTGGTTCTTTTTGGGTGTGTATTATCAGCTAGTTCAGCAATCAAATCACCAGATCATTGTCGTGGTAGTGGGCTTGTACGTGGTCAATCGCAACCAATGGCTTTGGAGCAGGTGAGTTCTGGAGTGGAGACCGTGTCTTGGCTTGGCATGCGTATGCGTATGCTTAGGCCGCCCTCCTGGCCGTTGGATGAATGTCTTATGCAAGGTCGCTGGTGAAGGCTGGATGAGGTTAACGGAGGACCGGGATATCTTCCGCAAAATAGGGCTTATCTTCTTCCAGCAGTTGATGTTTGTTTCCTTAAAGAATCATAGGTAGCGTATATTCTTAACCTGTTTGATAGTATCTTCAACCACATCAGTCAAAGGATTGAGAGCCCCTGGACGACTTCCCATTCTAGAGTGGTCATTTATCTCCTGCTGAATTCTCTTCACCACTACTCGTAGTGCTTTCTGCTCGTAGTTCAGTGCTGCCACAGCCTCGTCCAATCTTTTGGATAAATCTTCGAACACCCAACGCCAAGAGGCTATATCAGCGATTCTATAGAGCGAACAAATTCATCATATAAATTCGAGTTAGGCACTTGTGTACAAAATGGCTTTAGGTACTGTATCAATTCTGATCTTCAGTTTTTAATGAGAGTCCTAGTTCAAAATGACCTTTTCATTGATTGCTGGCATTTTGACATGAACGCAGCTATTTCTAAATAATAAGATATATAAATTATTTCATTAATTTTCAGTTTAATGTAGGATAAGATTTTCAAAACGGCACTGTTCATGTTTTCAAAGGATTTCTCCCTCTTCTTTTTATGATACCAGTATCCAGGACGGTTAGGACGCTCATCTGATGGTAAGTGGTACCTGACAATGAAAGAGCGGCATTTAAGGAGACCAACAACTAATTACAGTTGACAACATATTCCCCATTAATGCAGCACTGCACCCGTCACCCGAGATAAGATGTTAGGCTTCTTATGCCCGATAATTTTACTAGCTACAATGCCCTTATCCCAAAATGCAAAAGTGCATAGCACTCCTGTTTCACGGGAGTATCGTGCACTGCGCTTGTACCTACCTCGACGACTCAGTACCGAGTTAACCACCTAGTACTAATAGACATACATATTATTGTAATAATGCTAATTTTGGTTTTACATTTTGAAACAGTACATTTATACAATAGTATACCATGTTAGGGCATTGCAACATGCATAAATCTATTCTCAGACGTTTTTTGAGGTTCCGTAACAGACAAGCGTTTAAAGGCTGTTAAAAGTGAATTCAACTTATTTACTATATTAGTCGTGAAGCCCACACGATTTGCCTCCCTATTGAGACACAAATCACGTAGGCAGTTGGTAACAGTAATGTCCGTGTTGCAGGTCGCCAGATATTGTTGGACTCTTATTTGGGTAGTCAAGGTGAGAGTAGGGTACAAAATTTGAAGCTTGGAGATACAGTTAAAATATACATCATCATAACAGCCTTACCAGTTCACGGCGAGATAAAGGTCTCTCGCGAACTCAACATCCATTTTTAAGTAATCAATCTTTAATACTACACCTTTTTTCATGGGGTACCTAATATGTATTCTCCTCCATTAGCAAACTAATTCCTTATGTTTAAGCTGGTGGATCCAGTGCTTCCACACTTATACGATTACCTTACCTGATCTAAACACATAGGAAAATAGCTACAAACTACTTACTAAATTAGCTTCAAACCTGTGGGATACCGTAGGAGACACAAATGCATAAGGTCATGGGTATCTCAAACTGATTTCTATGTCTAACTTATTATGTCAAAACGTTGTCAAGTCCTTAAGAAGGCTGAGATCCCAAGTAAAAGGAATAATAGAGCTTGTATGAAAACATTGATGGATGTGAATGAAGCTAGGGAAGTATGTCAGGACAGCGCAAAGTGGCGTTCCATCATCTCTGCCTACCCCTCTGGGACCAAGGCGTGAGCTTTATTTATTTATTTCTTGATCAACAACAAACTAGCCAAAACTAAGCAACTGCAATATGGACCCATTTTTGAGATGACAGGTAGTAGTAGATGATAGGTAGATATATTGAATGAAGGTTACAACTGCGACTTACAACATAGTTGAATTATACCTGTCCTGCAAACTAGTCTTGAACTGATACTCATTGGTCTCTCTGGCAAAACAGTTAATCATCACCAACTCCTGGCTCTCATTGAGTTGATCTACCACCTTTGCGTTCAGTCTGTCATTTAATGATCGAAGTTCGTCCATACTATTGGGACATCCAAGAAATCCATCTTCGGAAAACATTGTAATCTTTTGTATTCTGCACTATGTAAGTATCGATGCACTTATTTTCTCATATAATTAATATAAAATCATGGTAAATTTGCAGTAAAATAAATATAACAACAGGTAAATTCGTTATTATTTACAATTTCTGATAATAAACTAAACATTGTTTACATACCATACATCTATCATATATTGCATTGACAAAACATGTCATGTTGTGCAGGCCGATATAATAATGTATAATTTAATAAAAGGAGTTTCATTTAGGTTTGTCAAGTGTGGTATTACAATTTTGTACAACTTTAATTATTAAAAGTTTTTGTACCTACACTTTTATTGGTTTTTAAAATAAGTACCATGACAGTTGCAGTCATTTTGGAGGTTAATGCGAATTACAGATTACATTTACAAAGTCTTTCGCAACAAGAAATGGTTCTAAAATGTTTAAATGGTACTGTATTAATAACCATTTTTATTTTTTATTCAGAAGAAAGTTAAACGAGTACAAGTCTGTCGTTACATATTATGATATCATATTCCATTCACCATGGAAATTCGATTCTCCGAGTGATTTATCGACCTCTTAAATAGGAGAAAAAAAGGCAACATATTGAGAGAGATTGGTATGGATTTTAATATAAATAATCCCTTGTCACTGATTATTTTACGCTATAATATCGCCAGTAGGTTTCTTTCAGAACTCGGTGAATAGGACGCATTATTATGAAGTAGACCAACTCAGCTACGCTGATGATGCTAAACCCCAAGAAAAGACTTAGAAGACCACCGATTGCACCTGCAGAAAGCAAAATAGACCTATTTAAGTATTATTAAATAGAATTAATGCAGCAATTATAAACCCAAACGAGGAAGACAATTTAATAATATATATACTAAATAAAAAACACCCAGACCAATATGAACAGACATGTTCATGCATAAAAAATGTTTGTATTGTCCGGGAATCGAACCTTTGGTCTAATAGCCGCCGTTTCAACCATAACACCACATGGATCGTCAATTAGGTAGAGTAGTTGCTCTAGTAGACCAGGTGTTTAGATAAATACAATACTAACCAGCAAAATAGTAGTCATCGTACTGTGCATGACGATGTTGTCCCAAGAACATGTCTTCGTAGAAGTGCACATTGATTTGAGTTAGCTCCCCCCTGTAAATAAATTAATATCCTCAAAAAACACAAAAACAAAACATACATCAAAAACCTAAACTATCCTAGATTCATTAATTCCACCAGCCCCTTTTCACCATCGGATACATGACGCGAGCGTTCTATCCTTACGTGGTTGACATACCACATATCCGCACAGCCCGCTATGGTGCCTCGTTCCTAATGCGCACTGCAAAGGAATGGAACTCTTTGCCTCCTTATGTGTTTACCGATCATTACAACCTGGCCGTCTTCATGGCAAGAATGAATAATAAGCTGTTACTAGGCAGGCATGATCCATTCATCGCTGCATAATCACTAACCATCAGGTGAGATGGCGGTCAACTGTCTGCCTATAGATGATATAAAAACTTGAACTTAAATATTGGTTGATAAGATATATTTCATATAATTTAGTAAAATATTATGACTATCACTCATTATCATCATTTTATACCTTGCTAAAATAATTGCCAAGACGGATGAACGTGCCGTCCGAAGCACAAATTCCAATTTAGCCTGCAATATCTTAACCAAACTGAGAAAAATCACTTTTTTATGTCATAAGACTCATAAGTGAACGGGGCAGTCAGTGAGCTCACCAGGTGGTAAGTGATTCGCTTGACCACGGCATATGCAGTAATGACAGGGCCCAACTTGGCTTTGATTCTGAATTTCGACAGACAGTATTTCGAAAGCACGCTACTTCGACAAAACACATGTTCGACAGCACACTACTTCGACAAATCACATGTTCGATACCCCACTAATTCGGCAAAACACATGTTTTCAAGTTTCGGAATTAATAAGTTTTGGAATTTATTATAACGCCTGATTTTAGATACACAAACATCTAGAACTAATTAATAAAATTTAAATTATTTTTTTAACAAAATTGTTACTTTTTGTTACGAAATTGTCGCCCTGGGCACTAGCCCCGACAGCCCCTTGTGTATATCGACCACTGAGAATTGTAGAAAATTAACAACATTAGGTAAGTCCTTATTTTCCGTCACACTGCTTGCACACTTCACTCGAGACGACAGGTAAGAGACATACCCGGTAATTTTATTAGCTACACTACACTACCTTATCCTGAAACAGGGAAGTGCAAAGCACTTCTATTTCTAGGGACGATATCTGGCACTGCGATGGTACCTAGGTAGGTAATCGTCTAGGTAGACGATTCAATACCGAGTCAATCCTATAGTAAACTACTTTTACTATGCGGTATCCCCTTGGGATTCGAATCCTTGACCCGGGATCACGCAGTGTTGTAAACTAAACACTCTGACTACTAGGCCATTGAAAAAAATTGCTCTTTTTCAAAAACTAAAAGTTTTACTAAAATTAAATATGTAGTTAGTGGCTCACCAGGCTCCTTGATGAGGTCCGAATAGTAAACTTGACTGTGGTAGATGACGTCATTGCATGATGGATGACATGACGTCGGCTCGCCATAGCTCTTTCCCTCTTCGCACTCTGCATAGTACGCGTATATTTGATCCTCCTCCACTTTGTCTGCAATGTCATTTTACTACAATGTATAGATGCTATTAATTTTGGATTTGCAATATCTTAATTTTATAATTTATCGATTTTTATATTTCTTAACGGGTAATGGAGAGAAAGTTGAATTTGCTGTAAGCCCTTTTTAGGTACAGAACCGGTGGGCGTTGGAGCAGAAGAGATATGGAGTGGATGCCATTACATATATAGGTAACTACTGATCGACAGTGCTATCAACGCGGTGGGCCAGGGTGTCTGGAGCAAAATGGCAGTGGTTTTCTCCAGAAGACTGTAATACGATGGTAAGGCGTGTTGCCAATCTCCACGCTTGGCAGGCGGCTTGGAGACTCCAAATAATAACACAAATATCCACTGACATTCACACAGCGCCATCTAGTCCCAAACTAAGCATTAACCTGTAATATGAATAGGTACTAAAGAACGGATAAAAATACTTCTATATTTTTTTGTAAATATAATACATACATATTTTACATAGAAAACACCCAGATCAATACAAACAGACATGTTCATGCACACAAATGTATGTTTGTACTGCCCGGGGACCGAAGCCGGACCCGAAACTTGGTGTAGTAGCCGACGTATCAACCATTACACCAAATAGGTCGTTAAGTTTAGGTGGGGATCGTCGTTTCCCGTTTTCGGATTAAGTTTATATTCCTAAGACGCCTCTTACGGCATCCGCGGAAAAAGAAGGGGTGGTGACAATTATATTCTTATCTAAATTCAATATGAACTCACCTTTGACATCGTCGATACAATCAAAATCCTGTTTAGTAGAGCAAATGGGCTCGGCTGCTGATTTTCCTAAAACAAAATACATGCGTGACAACATTTTGTTACTAGTATAGATCTATCATAAAAACTATTTAAAATAAAGTTGCACGAAAATTGCAAGTTGAATAAAAGCTCGTAAAAATAGCGATTGCTCACTTGGCCAATTATAAAGAGTGCAGTTACACATCTTCTTCGACTTGGTAACAAAGATGTCGTGTTTACAATTGCTGTCAGTATAGAACTTATAGTACTCCAGACTTCTCTCGTTCTGGAAGAAACACTGTCGCTGCTCTGGAGATAGGGAGCGGAGCGCGGAGTCCGTCTTGTAGGTGATCGGGGACACCTCGATCGTGGTCATTCTTTCCATTGGCAGTCGCAGAACTGTGCTGGTGTACACGTGGTTCGTTGGTGATCGAATCAAGACCTAAAATGTACAATAATATATTATTGATACTCGTGGCAAATGTTGCTCGATCGAATATTGAACTTTCTTTCACAAAACATTCAGTAGAACAGGTGAAATGCTTTTTCATTCGGATTAATGTTTTATAGGAACCGCTATCTAACAGCGGAAGTCTGCTTTCAGTTGTGAAGATTACAGCAAAACCATTCAATATAGTAGAGGAGTTGAAGGAGATACATTCCCTCTCTTAAACCTTTCGCAGTCCTCTGTTGGACATATGTCCCCCCATTTTGCATCTGACCAGCAACCTTTCACATGGAGATACATAACAAAAGAATAATAATTTCTGTGTTCCGAAAACAAGTAACATAACCGTCATATCTTAAAACAGTATTACTATAAAGACAAGTCAGCATTTCTGTACCAGATAAAGCGAATTAATATTAATGTAATACTATTTTAAGCGATGGCGGTAACCCCCCTGAACTTGAACTAGAAGGTGGACAAAAAGGTGTATATATATGCTCACCGTAAACCCCAAACTATTACCATCACAAGCGTGTTGATGTTCACTGATGTTCAGATATAGTTCCACTCCTAATCCATAGTCTTCTCCGGACGCCATGACCCTGAAGGGCTGCTCGGTGTGGTTCCGCGGGAACACCTTCGGGTATCCTACGTCCAAGCCCCACTGAACTGGCTCAATTTCCACCTGATGGCTGAAGCTTCTTGCCAGGAGATCGTGGAGTTCCGCCTTTTAGGATAAAACTGTCATCTGTATGTACTGGGATTTGGAACTTAAAAAAATATTTTTTAATATAAAGACCTTGGAATAAGTGGATGATGATAATAATGATAAATAAATATCCACCGACATTCACATAAAGGCATCTAGCGTCCAGTTAAGCAACAAGCCTGTAATATGGGTACTAAACAAGGATAACCTTGCTTCCATTTTAGATTTAATATGATCCCATTGTTTCAAAACTGTTAAATATTATTAAATACATAGCCTATTAAATGATGTTTTTAACAAGTTCTCTCACATAAAAACACCTAACAAATTTGTAAAAAAAACAGTATCTACCTACTTTCTAGCTTTCCGAAACGTGTTGTCCCAGTTTTACGTAAAAACGGAAAAAGCGTAACAAGACGTAACTACTTTGTCTGCCAAAAGTTCTATCACAGGGCGCTTTCTATATAAGACTTTGTTGTAGGTAGGTATGTAGGAGACAAACGTTAGACGTTAATTTAAATTTAATTACAAATACATTTGTTTTGGAGTGGAGACCACATCTTGGCAAGCGTGGCGCCCACCTGCCCGATGGACCGACGACTTGCGAAGGCTGGTGGAGGTTGGATGAAAGAAGAAAATCTGAAAGTCGCAAAATTGGGGTGAACAAGTTAAACAGAGAAATCTCTTTAACTTGTTCACCCCAATTTTGCGCCAACAAAATTTGCGCCAACTTTCTTCCACAAAACATTCAGTAGAACAGGTAGCAATGCTTTCTCATTCGGATTAACGTTTTATAGGAACCGCTTTCCAACAGTGGAAGTCTGCCTTTCAATTGTGAAGATTACAGCAAAACCATTCAGTATAGTATAGGAAGGAACCTCCTGTGAAGGAGATACATCTCTCTTTCATAAACCTATCGCAGTCCACTGTTGGACATAGGTCCCCCCATTTTGCGCCTGATATTACGGTCTTCGCTTTTCTCATCCACCCTCTACCAGCGACCTTTCGTAAGGTAATACATAACAAAAGAATAATAATTTCTGTATTTCGGAAACAAGTAACATAATTAACCGTCATTCTAAAAACAGTATTACTACAAGTC
Source organism: Leucinodes orbonalis (assembly GCA_019425675.1). NCBI lineage: Eukaryota > Metazoa > Arthropoda > Insecta > Lepidoptera > Crambidae > Leucinodes > Leucinodes orbonalis. The sequence goes on along the minus strand of PQWD01003979.1, from coordinate 99,797 downwards.
GATTTTTTTCAGGAACCGCCTCCCTCAGTTATTCTATACTATAATGGAAGTCTGACTTTAAGGCAAGCAAAAATGGTGGTAGCAGTAAGTACCTGCAAAAAACTAAAAAATCAAGCCCAGTCCAGATTGGGTCATTTTTTGTACTGATTAATATAAATATACAATGAAAATCAGCATAGCCATGAGGAATTTAGTTCGTAACTCATTCGGGCCAATAGGGATTCATAAGTGAGAAATTGACAAATTACTTTTATCTTACATTCCATTCAATGGTAAGCTGTTGAACGCGTAGCAGAGTCCGTAGTCCGTGAATATGGGCTTAAAGAAGGTCTCACAGCATTCGTCGGTCACCCATCTATTATCGTGGTGACCTGGCCAGTTACAGCTCTTCACCACATCGCGACAGCTGGGTGCAGCCTGATTCTTACAATAAATAATTAAAATTAATTTTATTTATATGTAAAGATAAAGAAACTCCCACGCAAATACAAACATATATGTCAATGCAAGAAAATAAATAAATAAATATCTACTGACATTCACACAGCGCCATCTAGTCCCAAGTTAAGCGTGAAGCCTGTATTATGGGTACTAAACAACGGATAAACATACATATATACATTTTTTTTTTGTAAATACATACATATTATACATAGAAAACACCCAGACCATTACAAACAGACATGTTCATGCACACAAATGTTTGTACTGCCCGGGGATCGAACCCGGAACCCTTGGTGTTGCAGCCGACCTCTCAACCGCAACGCCAAATGGGTCGTCGGACATGTTCATGCACACAAATGCGCGTACTGCACGGAGATCGAACCCGTAACTTTTGGAATAGTAACCGACTTTTCTATCGCGATTGTCCGAAAAGAGATACCGTGCTTCTGAAGGCACGTTAAGCCGTCAGTCCGGGCTACAATCATAGAATATCAGACGAGCCATAACGGCGTAAGGCCTGTTCCCTGCCACTGCATTTTATCATCAGCCTTAACTTCCCACTGGACGTTATAGGCCATTAAAGATATTTTGGCTCGCCTGAATTTATATGATAAAGATGGCTATCTCGAATCAAGAAATTGGTTGACACAAAGTTCACAAAATTACGTATTCCCTGTGTAATGTGTTGTTTGATGATGTTTAAATAAGTTACCGAACTATACCTTCGTTTCTCTGTTCCGGAATGATTTGTATTCCACACGCCAGCTGTGTCCTGACACGGTTATTACTCCCAAAAAAATTTTTAATTTTTCTCATATTTTACCGTACTCTGTCACGTTTCTAATGCTGAATCAGTATCGAGTATTGAGCATATCTGAAGTTATGTAAGTACTTACGTTGAGGATGAATTTTTGTAGTTGATCGATTTGTTTTATATTCAATCGTTGCTCCAGAGTCTTTTCCTGGTAGAGCATTCGTGGACACACCAGGGAAGCATAAAACTCGTCAATACTAAAAAGAAATCAATAGGTTAACACTGCTGTCCAATGAAAGAAAGGCGCGGGAACCAGGGCCAATTGAAGGGCGACACAAGCAGTATACATAAGGTTGTAGCCGGAACCGACGAATTCTCGTGCCCTGCGAAGCACGAAATCCTTTTTATTTTTAGACAGTCAGGTGATTCAGGCTTAAAGCCTGTAATGTCCTTACCAAACTGGGAAAAATCGCAAAAAGTGCAGTCTCCACGAGTAATTCGAATCCACCAATTCAACTAAAGCTCAAACCACAAAGATAGTTACACGGAAATAGGTGTGACCGAGTTACTCACGCAGACCACCTTAAGTTTTTCTCAGGTCAGGGGGTTTTTGACGATCACAGGAGCTGCGAAAGCTATAAACATTTATAAAGAAATTACACCACATAAGTCATCGAATGTACATGAATAATAGTTCTACACACCGTCCAAGTCTGGAAACATTTGCGAACGACAGCTTGACGTGTAAATGCGGGCACAAAACCACTGTAGGGAATGGTACGGCCCAGATCGGCGTGGGCAACGAGTCGATCACGTTCACGAACGGTGAAGAAGTCCACTTGCAGAACAGCTTGATGATGTTGACGGCGCAGAAGGCTAGGCTAACCACCACAATTGCTATCCAGGTGGCGCGCTCCCTGCTGCTGAATGTTGGTTCGAAGATGTACCTGCGGATAACTGTGATTCAAAATCTACTTCATGTCTATCGTCGTCTACTGATGGATAGAAGTCTTGCCCATTTTGCGCCAGATATCCCGGTCCTTGACATTTCTCATTCATCCTCAACTTTTTGCAAGTAAGCAGTCCATCCTATAGACGTCCTACGCTACGCTTGTTGTGTCAATAATTCTGTTCTCTCACAAAACCATCATTTCCGATCTTATCCCCAAGAAAAACCATGAGCATGGCTCGTTCTATTGTGACTTTAAAATTGAGTACTAATCCCGTGGACATGTCTCATCAATGTCTCATAAGGGACCTACATAAGTAAGTAAAAACTACTACTTCTTTATCTCTTACCACTTTTATAAATCTCTGTACTCATAGTTCTTACTCACTTGACGCCATGTAAAGTGCCTCCATAGAAAAACTGCTTTACTCCATTAGTCACTTCTTTCAGCCACATCCTCGTTAGGCCACCACACCTCAACTCCTCGTCACCAGACTGATGGCGTTTGTCTCCAACGTTCATCACATCTGGACTTATGTAGTGGAAATCTTTCTTATAGTAATCTCGGATGTAGTTCACGTGAGAAATTGAACCAGTCACGGAGAGCCTGTGGATATCGTTTCTTCTCAATGCTGACATTGCAGATTTGGAAAGGTTTTTGGTATATTTGCAACCTTTGGATGCCAAATACTGACTAGTTCTAAATGTTGCAGAATGGCATTGTATGCATTAGCACTACCTAATACAATGACAATTTGTTGGTTTGTATGTTTGTCTTTTGCTTGATTTCTGTAATTATTGTTTTTAATAACTAATCGGGACGTTTTTTTGTTCATCTGATGTGTTGTTTAATGATGTTACAAGCAGGTTAAAATGTCCACTGCTGAACAAAGTCCTCCTCCTACGAATAATGGGGGCTTGATATAATATAACCCGTAACGTAATAGTATATTTTATTTATTTTATTATTTTGGGAAACATACATAAACATAATTATAATTGCACTTAAAATAACACAATTCTAATAAGACACAGATAAGTTGCTACGGTTTAATTTGAAACAGATATATCATTTTGTTTTGATTAAATTAAAAAAAAATATAAATAAATAAATAGAGTTCATCAAAAAGTGTGTAAGTGCGTATGTACCACTTTTAAAAGTTGCACTTGAGGTTATCTTGACATCCAAGAGATATATACTGTAATCTCTTACCGTAACCCGTCCTATTTTCCTCCTATCTTTTTTTCGAATGTAGCTACCTAATATGTAGTTCTAGGCTAAAGCTAATTTCACAATAAGGAAACCCACGGAACTAATACTAGCTAATTTTGCACCGATAAATGCACTTAACAGTATTGCATCAGTTTGAATTCGTTTAATCCATTACAATGGTCAATACTATTAAATTGCCTGTGAGTGGGTCATAATGTTGATTGTTTAACGATTCAGCCTGACCAATTAAAGATCTTGTCACAATATCGGTCTGCCGAAAATTTATTTTTTTATAATAGAGCTTAGGTTTACTAAATTATATTCAAATATATCAGTAATTCATTGGTGGTAAGTGAAATCACTGTGAGTATCCACTGACATATTATTAGGCTATAATGATGATGATTATACAAAAACATCCAAACCAAAACAGACATGCACACAAATGTTGGTATTGCACGGGGACCGAAATCTTTCATGGAGACATCATCTCATCCTTAATGAGTGTGAAATTTTAGTGATTATTTGAAAGGTCCCATTCCGTCATCGGGACACGAGACGTGCGCGTGCTACCCTTATGTCGTGAATTTACCATTCATCCGAACCAAATATTTTCGTTCAACATTTATAATATAAGGAATGGAACTCTTTGCCTGAATGCGTGTTCCCCGATCACTATAATGTGGACATCTTCAAGGCAAGAGTGAACAGGCTGTTCCTTATTTATCCATGATTCGTCTTCGGCTGCATCATCTGGGATGGCAACAAAATGAAATTCTAGATTTTTTTAAAGTTGAAAATACCAAATATCCAAACTTTATACATAATATTCCATTACAGCAACTTTGCGTGGTTGTTGCAACTTCCAAATGGAAAAACAAATATAGCCTGAGGCAACTGCTATCTGCTGTTTGTAGACTTCGGATTTGTTTTTTAATAGTTTTCTCACAAGTTTGACGATACCCCGTCCTCGTAAGTACGTATCTATTTTTAAACATCGTATAAATCAGACGAAAGTCTAGTTTAGACATTGACAATTATTCAATAACTGAGCATGCAATAAATATTCAACGATTAACTTTTTCAAATGAATTATTATAACTAAGTACCTGTTCACGTATTATGATAATGCAATTTATAAAACCTATAATATAGTAGGTACCTACTTAGCGGGCGATCTAATTTACATAGATTAAATATAAAAAATTGTGAAAAGTTATTAAAATGCAAGGGAAAAAAGCACTTTTACAATCACGAAGCAAAAGTTTATTCACAATTATAACCACAACAATCTTTGTCCAGGTTTGGTATGATACAAAAATATGCTGCACATTATTAGACAAGGCTATGATAAATAATTGTTGAATATTTAACAAGCTCCCTACGTTATAGCGTTTCTCCTGCGCCCGAGAGCATGACACGGATTTCTCATCTTTTATTTCGACTTTTGATATCGCATTACATATTTGATGAACCTGATATTTCAATACTGCTTCGGCATGCGTTACTTTTTCGGTTAGTGTCCGACCTTTTTAATTTAGGCGGGTTATAGTAAAACTTTTAATGGCGGCTGATAATTAAAAGTAGGTAGTATCAATATATAAAGATAAAAAATACTTTATTGCACGTAAAAAATCGTACAACAACAGATAACAGAAAAAAAACAAGTACAACATGGGCGGCCTTATTGCTTAGGTAGCAATTTCTTCCAGGCAACCTTTGTATATAACAACAGACCCCAGATTAAATAAACATACTAACAACGGACGGAATAAAACGGACAAAATAGGCGAATTTTCCAAACTGAATTTTTGAATCAAATATAAATGAGGTATTTATAATACACATAACTACGAATAGGTTCTGACACGATCTAAAATATGGATATTATAAGAATACACAATTTATTCATCCACCCATTCGCATTGAGTCTATGCCTTTTGTAATTAATATTAAAAAAATATTAATATCTAATCGAAGTGGAGAGCTGATAAAAATTGCTTACGAGTATGATTAAAAAACCTTGCAAAATCATATCTTCAATATAGAAGATAATTATGATTGATTATGAAAGCGTTGGTGGCTCAGTGGTGTGAACTGTTGCCTTCCGATCTGCAGGGTGCAGGTTCAAATCTCACTATGTACCAATATCTTTTTAAATTTTCGAAACTATCTATACGTTTATCCGAGACTCTTACGGTGAAGGAAAACATCGTGAAAAAACCTGCGGACGCCTGCGAAGAGATTCAAAGGTTGTGCGTGTCCTACCTATTCAACCTATTGCAGTCCACTGCTGGACATCGGTTGTGCGTGAAGTCGGCCAATTCGCATAGGGCCCGCGTGGACTATTAAGGCTCACACTTTACGGGTAGGATCGTGCCCCTCGGTGGGGACTTAATGAGCTGATGATGATGATGAATAAAAGCATAGCAACTAAATCATATTAGCAAAGCAAAAATCTATATTAAATAAATAAATGATCAAATATACTCGGTGGTACTATGAAGAGTCCTGAAGCCTTACTTTAGCTGGATCGTGTTACGTAGCTAAAGGATTTTGCACGAGCACACTTCATAAAGATAAAGGGTTTTTATATCATATACCAATATAAAAAGTAAATTTATTTCAGCCTCAGATTTAAAAGGAAAAAATATTTGTTTGGTGCAATACGTAGTACAAGTTGGTCCTTAAAATAAGGTATTTTCAACCTTATTTAACGCTACCAAAATGGTTGACATTCATCTAATCCAAGACCATTTTGTGTTAGGTAAAAAAGCTAAGATACCTAAAACTTTTTTCCGCCTTAACTCTATCGGTATATCTATGCAACGGATTGAATCGTGACAAGCAGATAATCCCTGGATACGGTAATTTACATCTTTACGTCACAACAAAGCATTGTGGCCCCTTTTTCCGAAAAAAAAAGAAAGGTTTAACAACTGTTGCTGTTCCGTATATGCTATTGCTATACCTTCCGTAAATACCTACGGAGCTTAATTAGTAATTACTTAGTAACATAAAAAAAACAAGAGTTTCGGACTGATTTCAATAATAATTCACAGACATTAACTAAGCGCCAATATATAAATAAAATAAATCCACTAACGTTCACACAGCGCTATCTAGCTCCCAATGAGCTTGTAGTTAGGGCACTAAACTACTGATAAAAATACTTACATTTTTTTTTGTAATTACATACATATTATAATATGAATAAATACATACATAGATAACACCCGGACCAATACAAACAAACATGTTCATACACACAAATGTTTGTACTGCCCGGAGATCAAACCCGGAACCATTGGTGTGGTACACCAAATGGGTCGTCAAATATATAATATATGTAAAGAACCTAAGTAATAGTAACGTCATGCGACGCCATCGATCCCTGTAAGGCTGAGAGCCATCTGCGCTCGCCACTTGCCCGGTGAAGCTGTAAAGGCCATCTGCGGCCAACAGCAGCAGTCAGTTGGAAAAAAAAAAAAACATCGATCCCTCATTTCTCAATTTTATTCATACACAGTGGCATGCACAGAGATTATGAGTAGGGTATGCAAAGTGAATGACCATAATAGCAAAAACAATAAATAATTAACATTTTTGTCAAATCGAGTACTGTTGATGACAACGGATCGTCTATGGTTTCAAATCTGTAGAGGTAAATGGGCGAATAAGTAGGAATCATTTAATATGTTGGCGATTTCCGGGTTGTCTGGACGCACAGTGTATACACTACTTATTTGCATATATGGAGTGCATGCCACTGTTTAAACAAATACAGATTAAAATATAATGTCAATATTGCCCCACAAGTAGGTATCTAGGCATAAATATTTGGATGACATTTAATTGTTTTGTTGTCCACAATTATTGCTCTCTAGTAATGTATGCATTTATTATGAAATGTATTTTTCTATCTGTTGTTATCGTAATGACCGTTTGAGTATTTGGGGTACATAAGTCAAGGGTCATGTGATACGGTTTGTACTAATTGTAGGTACTTAAGTACTCATAATGTGATTGGTTTTGTTTTAATATTACATTACTAGCGGTCGCCCGTGACTTCGTTCGTGGGAATACCTACACATAATTTAACATTTTTTTATACACCAAAAAAACCTTTTTTAAAAATCAATTTTGAGTTTCTAAAACCTCTTTCGGGCCTATAACAATCAGTCATTCAGTTATATATAATTATTTACTTATAGGTTATAATATCTGTAACCTGTCTGTATCTAGTTTCTGGGGCTATTTCACGCAGTACCAACAGTTGTGTGCATAAACATGTCTGTCTGTTTTTATTGTTCTTAATGTTTTTATGGAATAATTGACTTACCATCAAGTGACAGTGCATATCAGTACCTAAAACGTCATCATACGGCGCTTTCCTGGTTTTTCATTTCAGGCGCTGTGTCAATGTATTACGAATTTCATAAATATATTTCGCACATAAAATTGATATTTTGGCAATAACCTTTATTGTTAGGTACGTACATCTTAAATTTGTTCTAATTGTTAATCTATCTTCAAATCTTTCTTTTAGTAAATTATTTCAAATTAATGTTTTATCCTATCAAGTATCAAGTTTGTTTTCGATCTATACTATTGTGTAGTGTGAGCCATTGCGACGGGCTCAGTTATTAGATAACATTACGACAGTGTCAGTGTTGTGCTAGGAGGAGACCAGTATTATTTAGGTAATTAATTATTAACTTATTTTTAATTAGTTTGTTTATGCATTGGGTTGATTGTGTTCTTAATATCTCGTTATAGTGGTGTCACGTCTTGAAAACAGATGTAAGTAAGTACCGATGTCTAATTGCGAATATTTGAAGAATAAAAGAAAGAGCTGAGAGAGATCTCAGCTCTTATTAAAAGTCCAAATATTAAAGAGTTCTATAAGAGTGAATGAAATCTTTCATATGAAAACAACCCTATAGCAAATCACGTAAACTAAACAATAACAAAATAACCACCGTAACTTTACCTCTGCGTCTTGAATAGCAACTTTTGTGCGAAATCGCCAAGATTACAATCGGTTAACATTCTCTGTTAAAAGCTTTTATATTGAAAATTTAATGGGCTTCTGAACTTTAGTTTAAGGCAATTTATGAGTTGCAAACGGGTTTTGTTAGTTTAATTGGCTCGCATCCGTTGTATTTACCGTGCTAAATGCGAAACACGCATTATATCACCGATTTAGATTTATATTGGAATGGCATTTATTTTTAGGAAACATAATTTAGGAACACCAATATTTGTAAGCATGAACATGTTTGTATCGCTTTGGATGTTTTCTGTGTACATTATGTATTATATAAGTGTGTTTATTCGTTGTTTAGTTCTCATTGTACAAACTAGGAAGTTTATTCTGGGCAAGATGGCGTTGAGTGATTTTTTGAGTTTATGTGATTCTTTGATTTCTTTGATGTATGACATTGCAAAGCAGTAGTCATATCTTTTGAGTCTCAAACCATACTGACTCGAGGTGCAACTAAAAAGTCCATTGTGAAAATGATAAAGTATGTGGAATTTTTCATTGGATTTTTATGAATTATTCTACATGGCTCGCCGATTTAGCAAGTTATGTAGTGGGCTGGTCTGGTTACACGTAGGGCATTCAATTTATTCATAATACAATTTTCTTTGCAGAAAAATGGCACAATGGAACCACGTGTTCGGCGTTTTTGTTATGCTGTCAATGGTGTACCAAAGTAAACTAACTTTTGTTTAGTAAACATTACTGTTGTATAAATTGACACACGAATGTCTTATATAAAATACTTTCATCACAATTATAAAAGCGAAAGTTTTTGAGCGTGTATGTTGGTTAGTAACTAAACGTGAGGTTTATTCAGAGTTGTTCGTGAAGTCGGCCAATCCGCACTGGGCCCGCGTGGACGACTAAGGCCCACCCTATACGGGTAGGCTCGTGGCCCTCGGTGGGTACATTAATGAGCTGATTATGATGAAACGGCTGAGGCGATTTTTAAATAATTTAGGACTAAGTTGATACGAGAAATTATTTAATACCGCGGGTAATACCACAGGTGACCATTGAAATTGATTTTTAATCTGCTAAAAATCAATTTCAATTCATTATCATTATTAGTTCATTAAAGATCCCCACCGAGAGGTACGAGCCTACCTGTTTTTAGCCTTAATCGTGCCCGGGGGCCCAGTGCGGATTGGATAAATTCACGAACAAACTTTAAATCTCTTCGCAGGCGTGCGCTCAGGTTTCCTCACGATGTTTTTCTTCACCATAAGAACTTCGGATATCATATACAATTTCGTATACTATAATTTTCAAAAATCGAAAACATATTGGCTGGTGGTGGGATTTATATAGGAGGGTAACTGATACCGGAAGGTAACTGTCCACAACATTAAGCCACCGAAGTTTCAATTAAAATTTTACTATTTCAATTACAAACGTTAAAAGAATGTATTTTGATATTGTGCTTGATAGTAATTATTATATTATTTGACGATCCATGTGGTGTAATGTTTGAGACGTCGGCTACTAAACCAAGGGTTCCGGGTTCGATCCCCGGGCAGTACAAATATTTGTGTTCATAAACATGTCCGTTTGTATTGGTATGTATATTGTATTGGTTTGGGAGTTTCTATGTATAATATGTATGTGTTACATATAACAGGCTAAACGCTAAGCTTAAGGCTAAATAGTGCTGTGTGAATGTCAGTGGATATTTATTATTATTTCTATACCTTGTAAAAATTAAATAATTTCACTAGCAAATTATAGGCAATGCGATTTTAAAATCTAAAAGTTAACATTAACTTTTGATGCTGACGGTACATACACTTTGTTCCCAGCGCTAAGCATCCAGTGTTATTACTGCAACAGCGCCAACAACAGTGCCTGCATTGACGTGAACATGTACGAGGACGAGGTGCGCGCGCGCATCATCCCTGTGGTGACGTGCGAGACTGCTATACCCACGCCTATCGCTGTCGACTTTTTCTGCCGGAAAATTGTGCAGACCAGTAAGTATGGTTTACTTTTAAGCCCAAGTGACATTAAATCTATATAGTTGGGTAGTGTACTGCATTTCCAAAGTGCCCAACTTTTAGATGAACTTAAAAGGAGAAGCAAGTCACATCTTTTAGGTAACTTGAATAGCCCCCAAAACTAATAATAATAGTTTACTCTAGGGCCTTCCTTAACGACCTACATAAAAGTTGAGAAGTCAAACGTTCTGAGTTCGATCCCCGTGCAGTAAAAACAAAAAGTATCTGAGTGTGATCTGTGATGTTTTTTTATAAAATATATTAAACAGGTTTTTCATGTGATTTAGGATTAGGACCTGCAGAAAAAGTTGTTAAAAACGGGATGATGATGTCACTTTACATCAGGTTAATCGTCTATAAGTATTCGTTTGTCTATCTCATAGATTTCCCAATTGTTATTCCGATGTCTGTGGTCTATCTACTCGTGAACAAAAAAAATGTTTGAATAAAACAGAACTAAATTTCTTTGATTTATGCGATGTTAAAAATATATAAGTACGTATTGACGACAAAGCTTTCGTCAAACGTGTACGAAATCAAATCTGAACTGACCATGACCCATTTGACTGCAATCAGTCAAATGAGAAGACGATTAAGGGTTATAGTAGGCAATAAAATAATAATATACTACGAGACTCTATGTCCGTCCTTCCAGTTTTCCACTCCCACCGAGACAGCGAGTTGCGAGTGACCCGTGGCTGCGGCTGGGTGCGCCACCACAAGGAGTGCTACCAGGCCAACAACCAGGACCACCTGGAGACGGTCTGTCAGTGCAGCCACGACTACTGCAACGACGCCCACCACGTGGACCCCACCACAGCCGTCACGCTGTTCCTCGCGCTGGCGTCTTGCTTGTATTTTTATCGTTGACCATTTATGTGTTTGTAAAATATTATTATTGTTAATAAGCTTAAGAACCTTGTCAAGTAAGGCAGTGCATTCAAAAATACTTCGAAAGTGTGTCTATGGTTTTTTAAAATTTAAAATGAGCTACTAATGTGAAGCATGGAAGTGCCATTCTTTAACTTCACTGGTGTGGACACAACAACATACAACATGATGTATTTAGCCGAGTGAATTATCTAGTGACTGTCCCAATTTATCTTTTCCCTGTTCCTCAATAAAGGTTGGTCACGCATTCATAGTTTCTTTAGGGTTAGGGATGTCCATGTCTCATAGACTATCATCATTTAACATCATAAGAACCCCTTTCGTTTGCCTAAATAGCTAATCAGACTATTCGACCGTGGTGAGAGATTGTATAGCCTGTAAAACTTCAGCAGTATATATATCATAATATCTTCAATAATATAAATAAAGTACATATTTTTGAGTAAACTAAAATTGCATTCAACCAGCCACTTTCCGAAATTTGTCGTAACATGCAGCCACTGGCGATCTCCGTTTTAAATAGGGCACGATCTGCGTCATTCAAACCACAGATAATGGCGCGCAGTTAGGGTTGTCATTATAATTTGGCTCTACATACCACAGTTTAAATCTATCCATATACTGAGTAGATTAGACTGGAGTGATAGCCTTAGACAAAACAGGCATGAGACAATGCTATTCGTCGTATTACGCCGAGCAATAAATTAATCAAATACATTTATTGGAACAAATACTTTTTACACAGAAACAATTTTTAACGACGCCCTCTCCGAAATTATATAATTCAAAGTTTCTTTTTTATTTTGGAATAAAATATGCTCTAATAACAAAACTTCACATAATTTTGCATGTGTAATGATTTACAAATAAGGTTACCGAAAGCCACCTTCCTCTTACTTACATCTCCTTTTCAATCTTTTGTAAGCTCGGTAACGCACTTTTGGCTTCTCCAAGGCACAAGAAACAATGAGTGACGTCATATATTACCACTACCGGGATTCGTCTGCTCGATTGACTAATAGTCAATCTCAAATCGTAACAGTCGACGGCTAGTTACGTCACTACTTTATGTCGATTTATTACGTTAAACGCCGTTAATGATGTCCATTTAATCGACTACTCTCTCAAGACACACATAAGTATTCTTCCTCTTTTTAAAATCGACATAATTGTTTATGAACAAAATAATAATTTCAGAACATCGACAACCCTAAGGGCTCCCGCACCTGTTGAAAGCCCTAGTGGGCTCCCGCGCACACGGATTGCTGTTTGCTCATGACTTATTTAGTAAGGACAGGGTTGGGTCACAGTGTGAGCTACCTTTTTAAATTTTACCATAGGTCATAATTTATTATGGGATCTGCAGATGTTACATTTTTCTTTGACTAATAATGTATTATCTACATTGTACTAGTACGAATATTTTTTCAATCAATTCTTTACATGAAAAAAGGTATGTTAAGAGTGTTATCTAGTGAAAAAAATTTAGGATTTGGTAATTTACCAACGAATTGAAACCCCACATAGATAAAAAACACTAGGCAAGGTCACTAGTTCAGCTTAAATCGTAGAAGCTATAGTGATATTATTAAATAAGCGACATCAAAGATCTCATATTCCAGATCAGATGATGAGTCGGTGCGGGGGTGGAGCAACTATAACTAGAAGATCAATTTAGCGAATTTTATTCGCCACATATGGTTTTCAAGTAATTTGTATAATGTTAGCAAATTACGATGGTAACGTTTCAAATTCGTGAATTTAATTCATATCATTCATCGTTGATATTACAGAGTGTATTCAGATTTCTAATATTGCTCTTTTTGCGTATTAATAAGCTTCATAAGCCACGCTGACACTGGAGACCCAAATTTGTCATACAGCCGATATTAAAGCACAAATCACAATGAATACCCTCTTATGCAAACAAGGGTCGACATCAATCATTAACATACCTTTTTTCATTCTAAATTTTATTAATTCTAATTGGATACGCAATGTAGAATTAGATTTCCCGTTTAGAGATAGGTACCTAAAATTAGTTTGGTTGGCTTCCTCCTTGAACAACCATGGCCTATCAAAAGACTCTATCAATAGGTTTCGAACTCTGGCTGGAAGGAGTATGGATAATTTAGCCAGAAGAGATTTTCAGGGATCTCGATTTTGTTCTCTTTATGGAGCAGCCTAAACGATGGTTCAGCATATTCCGTGTCTTGTTTTCCCAAAAGGTCAGGTGTTTCTATAGTTATATAATATTTACTATTAAAAATATTATATTCATCTGTTATTTAGCACCCAAAGCACAAGCTCCTTGCTTGGATTGGGACAAGATAGATAGATCAAAAGATATTATTTTAAAATAAACTAAAATTTGTCCAACATTCAAATGTTTGATGAAATCTTTGTTTTCCGTTCAAGACGTAGATTTATACACTAATCTGTGCGTACGACATTGTTATATAAAACTACAATTTGCCGCCTAGTTGTGTTTGTGAAGGTTGAGTTTTTATATTTAATTTGCAACTGCCCGCGGTGGGATTAGCCCTACTCATCCCGGCCACGCTTATTAATACAACGTTATTACACAGAACAACGCCGGAATTATGTATTTTTAGTCATTGTTTAATTTCTTCAAAGTGGACAAAATATTTTCATTGTATCTCTTTTATGAGCGTTGGTGGCTCATTTGTGAGTTGCCATCCGATCTGGAGGGTGCAGGTTCAAATACCACCAAGTACCAATGTCATTTCGAATTTTCGAAATTATATGTACCTTTATCCGACGCTCTTACGTAGAAGGAAAACTTCGTGTGGAGACCAACGCACTCCTACGAAGAAAGTCGGTTGTAGTCTGCCAATGCGTACTGTGCTCGTGTGGACGACTCAGGCCTATACACCCTTAACGGGTAGGCTCGTGCCCCTCGGTGGGTACATATAATGAGCCGATGATGATCTCTGGAAGAGATCGCTTCAAGCGATAAGACCACCTAAATTGCATAGTTTTCTTTTATTTATTGTTAAATTTTTATCTTTTTTGTGTGTGCAATAAAAAAAAAATTATCTACTTATCGATTTATCTTAATTCGTAAGGGTGAAATGAAATAATATAAGACAGTTATAATTTATCTTTTTATTCAATAAACTGATAAATTACAAACTTAATAATACATATATTAAATGCTATATGCCAGAACCATTTCGTGGATTTAAGTATGACAACTAGTCATCAATTTTCAGGTGTTAAAAACTAGAATTTGCAGTAATAGAAATAATATTTAAATCCACCCAGCCTTCGAAAGAATCCTGGCAAATGTTGTACTCTAATTCAATTTTTTATAGTTTATTATTCTAATTTCATACCTATAATACAATATATTGTAATCGATAAGATACAAACATTAAAGACCGAGTTCCATAGATATAAATCAAGGTGGCGCCGTGAATCATAAATTTATATTTTCCAAAAAAAAAATCTCTTATTATTTCGGGCAGGCATGACTAATAATTTATTGAGGTATGTAAAATGCTTAAAAATTTATCATACATTTCTATAGTACAACTTATTAGAGAAGAAGAAGTAAGAATGTTAGCGTTTCTCAAACTGATGTGGTAGTAAATTTAAATGTATATTTAATTTTGAGGATTGCATTTGCCAAGCTAGTTTTAAAACAGTTTATTGGTAGCCTCAAAGCATTACAACAATATGATGCTTCGATACGATAATTGTGCCTAATTAAAATACACCATTTCGTTACAAAGGAATCAATTATCTTCTGTGGTTATGTAAAATAATGATCATTTTTGAAGCATATTCAATCATTTTTCTATACATACAACTTTACCAGTTGATCCAAATCCAATACCGCTTCACTACCAAATACAACTTCTGAGTCTCGGATACATTATAATTTTAATTGACCTGTCTGTGACGACATTTTTTCTCAACAAATCATTCAGCACAGTTTGAGAAACGCTGAGTAAGGAATAATGCAACGTATCGGTGTGTGGGTGCGAAGTGTGGGTATACTGGCATTAGTATAGCTTGGTTTGCCTTTTCTGCCTCTCATCGTGAACAGATTCCATTAGCTCCGGATCACTGCGGCCAGTGTTCTCGCTCTGCACCGTGATGTCTGTCAATAACACGTCAACATTAAGCTATAAAGAGGTCGGAATTAAGTAGAGTTATTAATATACTAACACTGATTTCATAAAGCGAAAGAATAAAGTGGATATGCCGAGCCCGAGATTTATTTCAGTGGGCAGAAAAGATCTTGGAACAAAATGAGAGATCTATATTTAGCAGTGGACTGCGATAGTTCAGAAATATAATGATGTAAAAAGTATGGATTCGTGATATGCTCACAAACAATCGAAAAAAGTGTTCCGAATGCAGTGACAGCACACATACACATATTTCGAATTTCGAACACATTTATCTAAAAGTTTCCATAATTTTGTGAATAAAAAGTCTCATTTATCTCTTTCTTTTTTCATTTCAATGAACAATCTACCGTGGGAATCATGAAAGCCCAATAAAATCTCAGGAAGATCCATAATAATATCAACATTTCAGTTCAAGTGCAGAAATAACTACTAACTAAGTAGGCCTGTAGTAACAATACAATCATTTCGCTATATCTTAAAGGTACTATTGCACAAACATAAATAAAAACCGTAATTCAGGAGCCATCTTTTCACTTTGCGAGATGTACGGTATGAAATATTGTTCAGAATATAAATTAAATCAATTAGCGCGTACTATTAATATGAAACATAATACAATGTTGATTAGAAATTGACGGTAGGAAGCTGATTCCTCCGAGGCTAGCAATTATGGAATTACTTCTCATATACGATTATTTAAAGCGATTGTTAACGCGTAACATGTAATAAGATATTTTTAATTTACCTTGAACATATATACTCCAGTTATATAACACTATTATATGATGTAATTAATATGTTACCATGTACAAAATAGATTGATTATTTCGGTTTATTCATAGTCAATTCACTAATATTTGTGACGTATATTTTGACTTATCTTGTAGTTATTTGTAAGAAGCCTGAATACATATTGTGATATGTGTATAATCTGTCAGTTCTCTCCACTTTGACCGTAGTTTCGAGCTATTTAGAGCTGTTAAATCATATTTAAGCATGTAGTAGGTACTCCTACCTATTTATGCTTATAACCACAGATTTCCCAATACAGGAGATGGGGCAAGCCACGTTTAAAGTGCGACAACTGTAAGCTCAACGAGCATACACTGGCTACCAGTTTACGCTCTGTGAGACGAGTCAAGACGCACGAATATTAGAAGAAATTACCGTTTTTTTCAAAATGCCATCCTGTGCAATTGTATCATGCCATCATCGCAATGAATCAGTAAATTTACCAAGAAATATAATAACTTTTCACAGGTAAGAACCGAAAAGAAATTGCGACACTGGGACTGCCTATAAACTTGGCTGCTTGTCCAGTCTAATGTATATTCTGATGTCTGTGTTTATAACCTATTGATTTAAACAGATCTGTGCGATTACACAGAAAGAATATAAATATGAATGAACATATGCAAACTAGTTTTGCAGAACTAAGAGTATTGTAAATATAGATACAATGTCTTTGTAAACTGTTTTTGAATTATTTTTGTTAATTACATAATTTAGTTCTTACAAACCACAAGTTTCGAAAACAGTCGTGTCGCCATTTTTTTAATTAACCTACAGCTTTTTAAGCTCAGATTAGGTTTTAATGTAATCAGTTTATTACTGAACATCCCGTCCTGGAGCTAAAACAATTGCCAGCCGAATCGAAGCTTTATGGTGTATATGGTCATAAATCATGATGATGATAAAGAATTTTTAATATGTATCAACACTGTTGGTTTTCTGTTTATTAATCAGCATAAAAATAATAACTTATCTTTACTACTTCTGTATAATCTTGGTTTCTTAAATTAAAACAGGAATAATCATAACACCAGGCACCAATGACTGGTATCGGAAAAGTCTAACTGTAATACAGAACACCAGGTCTGTACAGGACGTGGAAGGTAATAATTTGGCTTCGTGACATTTAATGGACATCATCATCATCATTACAGCCTAATTATGTCCACTGCTAAACGAAGGCCTCCCCTAATGATTTCCACGCGTGCACACACACACACAGTGCGGAATTGATGGAGAATAATAACTATCTATCAGTTGTTGGTCTCCTTCACGGCCGTTCTGTCATGGTCAGGCGTATCACTTACTTAGCGTCCTGACCGTCATGTTGGCTTTGTGACATAAAAATTCTAAGCATTTAACTCACCGTCCTCCTCGCTTTTAAACGCCCTACCGAGCCTGGGTCCAAACCACATGCCGGGGCTGTCGGAGCGCCGCACCGGGGCCGCCATTTGCTCGTACTGGTCCCGTATGAGTGACAGGTCGCTGCGGCCGACGCGCGGGAACGCGTACAGCTGGCGCTTGTCTATCTGCTCATTGTCTGTACCAATGGTCATGGAATCAGCGATTTTACAATAATAATAAACGTAATAGCCCTGTGATTCCTTTAAAATGATAATGATGATGAAAACTAGCTCTGTATATATTACAGCCTTGGCGCCCAATATGGAAAACACCTTTTTTTGGATCCTGTTTTTACCTTTACATGTTTCTCAAATGAAAAAGTTGACAATTCCTTTACAATTGAAATATATGTACTGTACACTATAGCGTTCTTAATCTGAAATAAACATTAATAATTATATGAAAGTCTGTCACTATTTTACTAGAGTATATAATTATACGGGCCGCCAAATCTGATGTAACCAGGAAAAACGTAGGCTGCTTATATTTTAGAAAAAACTTTGAATGTTAGAAATATAAGTTAAGTTGTATGTCGCGGCGCGTAACTTACGTCGCGCTAGCTGCGCGCCTTACGAAGGGATTTTAATATTAGCTGACACCCTGGAGAAACGCATAGGTTAGGTTTTCACGGCAGAATACCCTATACGACATGGAACAGCTAGTATATTATGTTATTAAGTTCAATTAAGGTTTTACCCAGGTAAAGGTCGTTGATTGGCACCTGCCACGTGCGAGAAGAGGCACGGCCCACACGTGGGAATGGATACAGGTTCAGTACCCCGTCACGCCGTAGCTTTGCGCTGCTGTCTGTATACAAAAATTATATAAGGTTTTTATTGATTTTGTTTTAAATCCTAGGCAAAACATAAAAATAAAAGGTTAAATATTAGGCATGGCAACAAGTATAAAAATCTAGACCCAGAAAAAATATACCTACTAGTATAGGTCTAGACTCTAGTGGCTTAGATAAACAAAAAACTAACAAGATGCACAATCAGGAGGAAATATCAACCAAAAATGTCCTAGCCGCATGACACTTACATTGATTTAATGTTATATTTATGACATAAAATTATTCATTTAAATTTTTTAGCTTATTCACCGCGTCATTCATCATCATCAGCTCATTAAGCGTCCCCATCGAGCGACACGAGCCTACCCGTATAGGGTGATTAGGCCTTAGTCGGTTGGACGACTTCTTCGCAGGCATGCGCAGGTTTCCTCACGATGTTTTCCTTCACCGTAAGAGCGTCGGATAACGTACATATAATTTTGAAAATTCGAAAACATATTGGTACGTGTCGGGATTTGTACCTCAGCCCACCCGGTAGGAGGGCGACAGTCCACACCTTTGAGCCACCGAAAATTGAGCCATTGCGTCATTGGGTACAATATCAAGAGCACGAGCATACTACTGTCACTATGAAATGTAGCGAGCGACGCGATTATGAATGAAAATCCTGCCCATACCCAACCGACACAATGGGCAATTGTTTATCTAAGTCTAGTGGTCAGAGCGATGTGTGAGTGTCTAGTGAAAGCCACTTTGTGCGATTATTTCCCAGTGTGTTTTTTAAGTGAACAGGACGGTCAGGACGCTCACCTGATGGTAAGTGATGCGCCTGTCCGCGACAGAGCGGCATTGAAGGAGACCAACAACTGTTAAACAGTCATTACTCTCCATCAACGCCGCACTACGTCCGTCTCGCGAGACAGCAGATGTTAGGGCTATTATACCCAGTAATGACACTAGCTACAGTGCCTTCATCCCGAAACACAAAAGTGCATAGCAATGTTATTTGATGAAACGATATCTGGCACTGCGGTGGTACCTATCTAGATAGGTGCCTTGCAGTGTCGTCTAGACGACTCAGTATCGAGTCTACCACAAAGTATTTTTTTTATTGCAAGCCTAATCACCTGATTATATATGATTCCGTGCCTCTGCAAGCACGTTAAACCGTCTCGGTTCTGACTACTATTTTAATGTCGTTGTCGTAAACATCCACCAATCTGCATTGTTACTTGGTTGTGCGGGAAGGCTTGTGATCTATCCTGGGATGTTTTAGGAAGATGATGACTGGTACATATCGATATTGCAAGTCATCAGAGACATTCAGAGACAAGGGTTTTAGACAGACTGTTGCAGCATAAACAAGATTTTGTATGCTAGACTGCGTAAGGTTAAGCTATAAAAACATGGCGTACACTCTCAAACGATAAATGAATACCGATCTAAAAATAAATCATCCCATTTGTAACAATTACTCTGTATTCTCTTGTAGCCACTTTCACAAAGTTACGTGAAGCAACCATTTTATACATGTAAAAAATGAATGTTTTCTATACTAATATTAGAAAGAGGAAAACTTTGTTTGTTTGTACTGAATAGGCAGCAGAGACCTATGTCCAGCAGTGGACTGCGATAGTTAAAGAGAGAGAGATATTTTACCGAACAGCGGCCGCGCGGCGCATTATCTGCGTGCTTTAAGGTTACCTGCGTTTTACTGCGGGAGAATAATTATACTTCTAGTGCGGGTAATACCGCGGGAAAAAGCTAGTATTCCAATAATTATTCGAACTACCACACTAAGGTATACACTGTCTTATTAGCCGTGGGTCACAGGTTCATTACTAAGCACTTTATATGATAATAATAATAAAATACTGTGACTGAAATATTCCCCGAGACAAATTTTGTTTGACAAGTACTTAATACTTAGGTGGTAGACTCGTTACTAAGTCATCTACTCCAAGTCGTCTAGGTTGGTACCACCACGTTGCCAGTATCGTCCCAGGAAATAGAAGAATCACTTTTGTGTTTCAAGATGAGGGCACTGTAGCTTGTAAAATTACCATGTATAGGAGATCTAACATCTGTTGTCTCGGGTGACGGGCGAAGTGCGATATTTATGGAAAAAAAACCTGTCTATCAGTTGTTGGTCTCCTTCAATGTCGCTCTTTCATGGTCAGGCGTATCACTTACCATCAGGTGAGTGTCCTGACCGTCATGTACACTTTGTAACATAAAAAAACTTCAAACACTTAATGAGTATAAGTCCCTATGAATGAGGTTTACAAGTATGTTTATCCGTTGTTTAGTACTCATATAACAGGCTTAGTTTGGGGCTAGATGTCGCTATGGCGTATGAATGTCAGTTCATATTTATTACTTATATTAATAAATAGGTCAACACAAACTTGAATAGTAAGAAAGGTCGTGGGCATCTTATATTGACAGGTAAACTCCAAGAGAGGTATTAATTAAGTCCACTCGACATTTAGGAGGTAAACAGATTCATATTTTCAGAACAATTCGCAAATACAAACAATTTCGAGGTGCTTTCATGGAAAATTATAATAAAAGATTTGATTATTACGTAGGACTGACAGTTAGTAGAATAATTCTTTCTATGAGGGCTTTTTACGATCGTATAAGTCATGCAATTTTTGCAATAGTCATTCCTTGGATAGGTGATCGACCATAATTTTTATTTTTTATTTGTTCATCAACGTTCAAACAGCGTCATCTAGCCCCAAACTAAGCATTGTATCTTGTGATATGGTAACTAAACTACGTATCAACATTCTTATATTATTTTTTGTGAATATACATATGATAGATAGAAACACCAGATAATATCTCTAGTCATTCCGTGTTTTAGAAAAACCATTAAGCTGTTGGTCCCAGCTTCTATCCCAGAATCGTAGTCGTTACCACCCACCAATCAAAAATCCAAATGAAGCCCACTTTAGAAACCTTTCTCTGATAACGAATATTTTTACTCCAAATAGATTTTGAGTAAAATCCTGCAGCATAAAGATGATAGGAACATAAGTCGCTCTTAGGCGCTTGTAGGAAAGTTCCTACAGTGAAGCGGAAGATATTTTAAAAGTTCGCAAATAACTCGCCCATTCATCACGCATTTCAATAAACTAATTTTCACAGTAAGTACTTCTTCACACATCACACATCATCACATCCACACTATATCATAGTGAAGCAGATGTATTCTAATGTTTTTTAAGTATAAATTTTTGCCATTGTTTGAAATTCTAAGTTATGTAAGTCATTGTTATTCGTGTGCTACCCCCACAGGACAGGCTTTGCCTAGTTTGAGGGTCAGGGACGTATTTATAATCATATATTTTATGGGAATAAATATATACTATACTTTTACTAAGTACGATCTTACATTTTCCCTGACCAAAGTTAACTTATATCACCAAAACTAGGCCTAGGGAAGTTCTTGAGAGTTCTAATAAGTCACTAATTATACCTTCATTTATGTAAACTTCAACTATTCCAATGTTTCAAGTTACTGTCATATAATTGACCGCGAATAGTTGACTAGAGATTTCTGTTTGAAGGTTTGAAGTAGTTAACAATTGATTAGAACTTTGTTTGGCTATTGAGTGTTATTAAGTAATTTGAGCCTACGTTTAAAAGACTAGTGACAAAATAAAATGCTACTGTATGTAAATTATTTATCTATAATAAACAAAAATCTTTTTCACACATATAACTTCTTTTATTATATAATCACACCTGTTATTTTAAATGATTGTATTCAATTTTTTTATGAAATTAGATATCAATGATTACGAACTAGTTGGCTTTTGAGAATTATTGATTTGAGCCTGAATTTAAAAGAGAAATGACAAAATTAAATGCAACTTTATTAATATGTAAATTATTTATCTTTATTTGAAAAAAACCTTTTTTTATTATTAAAAATTGTGACTGTGACATCTATTTAAATATAAGACTTTTTTAAAACATTATGACCGAAAGCTAGTACAGATCGCTCGATACGGATTCCTTAGGAGTACTCATACGGATTCATTTGAAACGAGTCAATAGGCTTAATATTTTCGTTCTTAGTTATAACTTTTACCTAAGTATAAAACTTAAAACTATCAAATTTGTTGTGCTTAAGTACGGTTGCAACTACGATTAGCAATAGCTCTGCCCGTGCTAGTTACTAAAGCTATATATTTACTTTAAAATACAATAATAAGTCTGCTTAAAAGTGAGAATTTGCATGCCGTATATATATGCTCGCAGCATTTAACAACTTTTCGAAAAGTCAGAAATGTTAAACAAATGGTGAAGTGATTCGGTATGACCAGAATAAAGCCGTGTAAAGGTTTCTGAGCACATTATTATTTTTGCAATAATCCCTTAAACCGCTTTCTGAATGATTTGTTTACGTTGAATATGAATAATTCATATTAATGTTACAGACATTTTGTTTTAACTGCAGTAATCAGCTTACATTTTTGTTTGAAAGAACTCGGCTGGAAGTGTTGAGTGGTTTAACCTTTCAGAGTTGGACCTTTTTTATCGATGATAAAAATTCAATTGCTAAGTTAAATTCATGGGTATAACTTATAATTCACTCAATGTTAAATCTAAAATAAACGAATAAGATGCCGATATTTAATTAAATCAGTCTAAAAGTTGATAGAGATTAAAAGGTTCGCTTAAATAAATAGGTTAACTTTGACTAAAACTCTCTTTCTCTTAAACCTGTTGCAGTCCACTGCTACGAGTACACATAGTTCTTCCATGTTCTGTGACATATATCCCGGTTATCTGCTTTCCTTATCCAACCTTTAACAACGGCTTTTAGCACGTTCGTCGTCGGTCCATCATGCCGGAGAGCGCCCTATGCAACGCAGCGATCTCCACTCCAGACTTCGTCAGCACCAACGGCCATTGGCACTGAGTCTAAGACCTAATTAAACCTAGCCAAATCTAGGATAACATATGTTCAATGGATTTAATTTTTCATCTATGGGCCCTTAAGGGATATTC
This sequence comes from Leucinodes orbonalis, assembly GCA_019425675.1. Lineage (NCBI taxonomy): Eukaryota > Metazoa > Arthropoda > Insecta > Lepidoptera > Crambidae > Leucinodes > Leucinodes orbonalis. Next base: position 76,325 of record PQWD01003979.1, on the reverse strand, counting down.
AACAAAAAAAGCATTTTAAATACATTTAGGTACTTACGATATGATGTTGCAAGCGCCGAGGTGAAAAGTATAGTGGTGACGATGATCCTGATTGCCGACTGCATGGTTTGATCTACAGAGACAGATAAAGGTATCATATATTTTTAATAGGTTTATTAAATATCTTAATATACTTAGTTGATCACAAATTGTTATTGATTTCACACAATTTGATTTGTGACTGACAGATCATAGTCAAGACGATATAGTTCTATTTAACAATTTCTATGGCAGTAAAGCACTATGACGTCACGATGTTGGATTAATGAATTGCCGTAATATGGTAATTTAAAAATGTGTACATATTGTAAGGTATTGTGACGTAATAAATTTCGGTTCAACACATTGTATGCCCACTACCACTTGAATTTGCTATCCGACCGGACTATTAACTTACAAAAATAAAAAATAAGCAATATGTACGTTTAATATGCCAACTTTCTAATAAGTGAGCAATTTTCGACTCTTGCAACTGTATTATGAATTCAAACATAATCTTACCAATCAAATATTAACTTAAATATCACGGCGATAACATCATTTGGTATTAATATTATTATAACATTTCCTTTGATAGTAGATTAATTGAAACGTTTTCAGAACAGTTTACAGAATATAATCATTTAAAATTGTGATAGCGGTGTTTATATGAGGATCGCTATAGAAGGAACATAACCCTCCTTCGAACGAAAAATTTAGGTTATATATATTTAGGGAAGATACCATGGTGAAACCGAGAGCGTCGGTGGCTCAATGGTGTGGACTGTTGCCCTCCTACCGGCAGGGCTTCAAATACCGCCACGTGCCAATGTGTTTCGAATTTTCGAAATTATATATACGTTGCCCGACGCTCTTGTGATGAAGGAAAACATCGTGAGGAAACCTGCGCACGCCTACGATGAGATTCAAAGGTGGTGCGTGAAGTCGTCTAACCTGCACTGGGCCCGCGTGGACGACTAAGGCCTACGGGTAGGCTCGTGCCCCTCGGTGGGGACGTTTAATGAGCTGATGATGATGATGACCATAGTGAAACCACTTCACTAATTGTATTATATATTTTTATTTAATTTATTTATGTCTGTTTTGGATATAACCGTATTTCAGGTTAGATTGGTGAAGTCCACAGAATTAATAATATAATTAGTAAGCATTTTGTGGTCACTGTCACTTTGTTAATTGTGTTTTATTTTTTATAATTTTTGTTACATTTTAGATTGGGTACAAGGTCAAGTAACTTTGCTGATTCTTGTTATTATTTTTCATTTTTTTCTTGTTATATTTTAGGTTAGGTTACAAGGCCTAGCAACTTTACTGATTGTGTTACTCAACATCTTAAATCTACATAATTCTATGGAATTCTTAAATATCCTTGGGAAGTTGGGTGACAACTCCGCAAAATAAACCCTTGAAATAAGATAGGGACCTTGTTTAAATACGCGGCGTCTCTGAAGTTTACTATAGCGTGATTTTAAAATGAACGTTAATTATGTTTTTTTTAAAAGTTCCGCTTTGCTTCTCTCCCTTTTATTTTTTTATGAATCAATAATTAATGATAACGTATTAAAGGCTATCTTCTTCAATTATATTTAACGTTTTACTACAGTACATGCTTTTTGAAAATGGAAATGGAATACAATGAAAGCCTCCCTCACCCAATGCCTTCTAACTTGGCTGCCTACTGTAAGCCGCCACTTCTTTTTCTGACTTGGACTTATATCAATAAGTGAACTTGACGGTCAGTTCCTCGCCTGTTGGTAAATGATACGTCTGACCGTGATAAATTCAGTACTAAGGGAAATTACTGTACTTATTATTTTCCGTCAACACTGCCCTGCGACCTTTATCCGAGGCGATAGATTTAAGGCCTTTTATACCCGGTAATTTTAATAGCTAAAGTGCCCTCATCCCGAAATACAGAAGATAACAACAACATCTTCGGCCAACAAACTTGTTGGCCACTGTTAGCAGTGATCTTTTATTTAACCTTATTTATAACTGTCTTCAAAAAAGGAGGTTACTCAATTCGACCGTGTATATATATTTTTTTTGTTTGTGCGGATGTCTTCGTCGTTTATGAACCGATTTTAATGATTCTTTTTTTGTTGGAAAAAGGACACTTCAAACAAATTTGGTTTTTGGGTTTTTTTAGTTTGAATTCGGTAATTTTTTTGTTAAAAATATTTTTTCAGAGTGGTTATCCCCATTCTGCTTATCAAGTTAAGATTGTGACAAATCCCTTCCCTATCATGAAGTCCCTAAGTCTAACAGTAGACTGTCAGAAACTGCTAAACTAAGAGCGTTATTTCACTAATATTATAAAGGTGAAATTTTGTACGTTTGTCATATCTTGACGTCTAATCGGCGGAAGCGATTTTATAAAAAAATAATACGAAGTTAGCTGTAACCCTGGATTAACACAGAGTCTACGTTTTACTGGGGTAAAATAGCTTTTACCACGGGTAGCACCACGGGGGACAGCTAGTTTAAAAAATACTGCTAAAGAAACAGAGTTAACATGTTGGAGTCTCAAAAGAAGTGTAAAGGAAAAGTCGACCCTCCTTTCCAGCTAAACAGATTTGAGTTCGGGTTTGCACCTCGCATACTAATCACATCTGTGATGTGATACGTACTACACGATTCTGCAGATTTTTAGACTTATGTTTTTATTTTTTTTGACATCTCTACGAGCGGATTAAGATGAGATTTCCCACGTGGTCTCGTGTCTAAATTATTTAACTTATATTTTAATGATTTAATAAACACTTTCAGAATAACTGTGTTCTGTAAAATAACTGGATACTGAGGCTTAACCACTTTATGACACAAATAAGAATTGATACTGTGATCCCATTTACGGACTACTTATTCTACGTACGACTGTAACTACTTACCATCATTACTGCTTTTTGGATAACTTTTGTCTCAAAAACCTGAATTCAAAGACTTAATCTGTCACCCATATTTATCATTAATAACAAAACAAAAAAATATTATTCTCTGTGATGAATCGTACCATGAAGTATTTAATTAACTTGAATTAACTTACGCGCGTAGATTAAATACAACGGACAGTTAAAGAAATATGTTTTTGTAAAGAAATATGTTGTTGGAAATAATACCAGTTGACTACTTTTAAAGCTTTGAAAAAATATAAATACTTGAAATTAAATAAACAAAAAAATATACTGTCAAATATAATTTTTACTTTGTTTTTGTTTCGAATGTAATATTAAATAAGTAGATACTTTTTCCACAAGGCAAGGACTCTATCAAGTAGGGACTGATGTGGATATACAAATAAAAGTCGTCTTGCTAGCAATAAAAATCAACATTTACTCAAGTCTAGATGAATATGACTACATTTAAATAATATATTAATCGTTATTATTAGGAAAATAATGAAAGCGAATGGTTTTGTCATTCAATTTTTAAGGTAAGAACTTATCCTTCCTACTAGCGCTAGGTACAATCTTTTTTTGGGAATTGGGAACTAGACTCAGGTGCTTATCTCATGATCTAGGCGTCATTGACCAGTCAATGAGGCTTTTGTCCGGTGGTGGACTTTACTACTGTAATAACATAAGTAGATAGAGAATGACGTTAGACAAAATGCTTTCCTCAGTTGAATAAGTATTTTTAATGTTAACTTTAGAAGTTTCTAATTTAAAGCAGAGTTGAATAGTTAATATTACTGGAATTTTACATACATCTAATTCTTAACCGGATCTTTGCATTTTATATGACGTTTTTGTCATAGCTAGTTACCTAATTAAAGTAACGACGCCATATTGATTTATGAAAATTACCTAAGATTAAGCATAGGTACTAGAAGACATGTCCAGTTATGTCCAGCAGAGGAGATTTTTAAAGCTGAGAGTCATCTGCGCTCGCCAATTGTCTGGTGAAGTTGTAAAGGCTATCTGCGGCCAACAGAAGTAGCCAGATCGAAAAAAAAAGGAGGAGAGTCAAAGCGAAAGATTTACTTTATTTTCCACATCAATAAATTCTTAATATCAAATGAAATTTTACAAAATTAAATTAAATTAAATTTTATAAAATCATATTATCGAAAAATTAAGTATAAACACTGTGCGCTTCAATCTACTGCAGTCCACTTTAGACTTGTCGCGTTTTGTGCAAGACATTTCAGTCTTTTGGCCTGTGCCAGTGACTCTGGAACCCTTCGACCGGAGAACGTTCTTTAGTACGGTTTGATTTTTTAATATTAATGAAGGGAAATATGGTGCAGGCATACATATTGGAATGATGACAATTTATTTTGTATTGTACGGAAGGATCTCTAGAAGTCTTGGTAAAATGACTCTGTTAACATAAAAACATTATTGGAGTTTTCCAAAACTACATCAGAAAAAATAATGTCGTCACGCTTTTCTTTTTAGTAAGTACCGATGCATCGAGTTAAAACGTTGTCCTGCAAGTACTTATATTAAAATTTGCGTTTATTAAAAATAGTGTGTTAACGAAAGTTGCAATTAATTGTACGTTATATTTTGGTTTATATTTAGTATTTATTCAATTAATGAAATAGGTACTTTAATGATGGGCGTGAACTTTGATCCTTCAATAGTTGGGTTGGGAATCGTGAAATTTAAAATATTATTAATTTTATTTTTGATTGATTTATCCAGCTAAAAGGTTGCACAGTGGTATTTTATTACGTATATTTTTAATAATATCAAATTATTTTCAGCTTTAAAAAAACCAGTTCATACTATTTTAAGAACGTGTGACTACAGTGACAGGTTTAAAAATAATATTTATACTTTTTATACTAATAAAAATTATTCAAATACCTACGCACCGGATAATTTTTCACAATTAAAAAGCTATGATTTTTTCCCGTAATATTTGGCAGCCGCCGGTAATAAAAGTATACTATTTGTGTTAATTATTAGAATAAGTAAAGGGGGTATGGCTCACTTACCTTCTCTCTTCACCTGCTGCACGTCGAGAGTGCTGTGCCGACGTCTCTGCCGCCCTTATATAGGTCGGGACGCCCGTCACCCCCGTGGTTCCAAAACTTTTGCGGGGGATGAAAGTATTATTTTTTCGACAATAATTAAAAAAATAAAATAAATAGTTTAATAAATAAAACAAATGAGTGTTCTTACTTTTACTTTTTTTTATTTCAAAAGGATCATAAAATATTCATTAATATTAATGATATCAAAAATTTTATTTTGTCAAACGAGAGTTATATAATTTTAGTCTATTGTTATTTTATTGTAACAAAAGACAAGGATAAAAAATAATTGTACCGGCTATTTATTTATGTTAGATCGAATAAGTTAGTAAGCGTAGGACGCCCTCCGGCCCGATGGACGACTTGTGAAAGGTAGCCGCTCTGATGGAGGCTTGATGAGAAAAGCGAGATATCTGATGAATTTAATGGAGGCGATGTCCGACAGTGGAAATTCGAAATCAAAATCTATAAAAAATAATGCGGAGTGCGAAACTCATTAACGTCGATTTATTCAAGTGATTCCTTTTACCATATATTTATTCTGATGACACAAAAAGGGTTTTATTAAGACAGAAAACATAAAAGTGTCGAGGAAAATTATTTAAGTACTATATTTATTTTACCCATATAACCACTCGAGGTATTACCAGCAATAATTTAATGAACGCCGTTCTAAACCAAACAATTATGCATTGAATTATACTCAGGATTGATTAGCTATAATACACTTTGAAGTCATTGGGTCCTTTGTATCATCAGTGGATAATTAAGGTGAGAAAATGATGAGATGCAATAAAATGAAATTCTTTAAAGACGTCATTTGAATTAATCTGGAATTAACGCTCATAATACTTCATCATCATCTTTATCAAATGTACTTAAATACCTGTACTAATGACACATTCTGTTTGCAAATAAATATATTTGATATTTGATCATCATTACAGTCTAATATGCTCACTGCTGAACAAAGGCTTACCCTAATGATTTCCACGCGTTCCGTTCCCTAGCAGTTGGCATCCATCTGCTACCCTTAACCATCTGGCTGGTGTCGTAATATTTAAATACGGCGATCCAAAGTTGATCAACAGGTAAAGTTTGAGAGTCAGCGTCACTATGGTAGCGGAATCACGTTCGTATCAGATAATTCATTTACGCCGCGAGCGGTCTAAGCCGCGTTGTGCCCACACCGTATTTCGGGACATCAGGCAAATGTCGATGCTCGCCCATTTTTTACATGATCGGGGTTCAGCATTGCGAATTGAATTTTAAACCGCATGATGTATGATTTAATATATATTTATCAGTTCTTCTTTTTACACTTCGCTTTGAACTATGGAAAGCCTCCTTAGAGTCCATATTCAGCGTTGATTTACATCGCTGTGTGATCCGGGAGTTGTGGGTTCGAATTCCGAACGCAGACCGCATAGTCAAAGTTACTTTGTGAGATTTTTACCACTTTTGGTGTAATCAAATCAAATCATAATATATTTATTCAATTTAGGTTCGTAGAGAACACTTATGGATGTCAAATTTGATTCTAACGATTCCAATTTTAATGGTTGTGACGTCGGACACCAAGGGCTCCGGGTTCGATCTCCGGGGCTCTTCGGGAAGTACAAACATTTGTGTGCATGAACATGTCTGTTTGTATTGGTATTTGTTTTATTCTATTTAAAATATGTATGTATTTACAAAAAAAAAGGAAATTACTGGCTAAATGCTAAGTTTTGGATTGGGACTAGATGACGCTGTGTAAATATTAGTGAAAATTATTTTTTAATTGGAAATTTATACATTTTCATCATCATCAGCTCATTAAACATCCCCACCGAGGGGCACGAGCCTACCCGTATTGGGCCTAGGGTGATTAGGCCTTAGTCGTCCACGCGGGCCCAGTGCGGATTAGACGACTTCACACACAACCTTCGAATCTCTTCGCAGGCGTGCATGAAGGTTTCCTCACGATGTTTTCCTTCACCGTAAGAGCATCGGATAACGTACGTATATTTTCGAAAATTCGAAATACATTCGAACCCCAGCCCTCTTGGTAGGAAGGCGACAGTCCACACCACTGAGCCACCGACGCTCTTATTAAGCCACCGACGCTCTTACTGAGCCACCAACGCTCTTTGTAAACTTTATTTACGGAGAAATAACAGTAATAGAGAAAAATAAGGACACTGCAAAATATTGTAACTAAATTTTTAAAGAGTGAATGTCGATCTTGTCGGTATATCCTACTGCTTTCAGGACCGGGTGATGAAAGCAGTAGGGATAAACCGGGATAAGATTACATCATTTTTTGAAATATATGGGATATATTTCAAAAAATGATGTAATCTTTTTTGAAAAAATATGAGTATATGTTCTATCTATATGAAAGACAAATAATACTATATATATCATTAGTTATTTACAGTCACAGTGGAGCAATCGGTTGGATGTATCTGAAGCAATAAAAATGCATGGGTATCAGTGCAAATACAAAAAGATTTCTTGGAAGACGTTGCTTCTCGGAAATATAATTCTTTTACAGGACCTGATTTGTTAAGCATCGAAGTAATTAAGATCTAGAACGTGATCCGTATCTAAATTTAATTCATGATTTATTCAATGTTAAGATGCTTGACATTTTATACTAGAAGTATTGGGTTCAATACCTACCCGAATCATCCATTTTGTGTACCGATATCTGTTGTTAAAAATATTATGTCACTCATAAATAAAATTAGAGTCTACTGTCATTTTGTCCAAAATCGTCTCATTAGTCTTTCTCCTACCGCTTAGGATATAAGGATAGCACATAAAAATAATTAAAATAAATGGTCCGTGATTTATCTCAGCGTCACAACTGGGCAACGAACTATGTATCTCTAACTGGGCATTAGATTCAATTAATCGCATTCCATTATTTCCATTGCTTGTCATAAGTATCCATTTTATCTTTTATAGGTTCTGGGTCCATCAGATCGTTACTAAAGCTCACAGATGTTCTTGCGCAGAAGACTTAGATAAATAATATACTAACTAAAAGCACAATCTCACTAAAAAAGTGTCCGCGGCAAAATTTTGCCCACGCGTCAGTTGGGCAAAATCTTCGTACGTAATCACGTCGCTCGCTGAATGTCAGTTCGACTTATAATTAATAGTAATATAGCTCGGGCTGTTGCTTTTGTACCCTTTTAATGAGTTCAAAATTTTAATGAATAATTTCATGTTATATATAACAGTAAGTTAACGTATGAGTTAAGCGGCTCGGACAATTTTTCGTTGATATTTCATCGTGGTTGTGCATATCACATAGATATCAGGAAGACGAATTTTTAGAAGCCTGGTAAAATTCTATTGATGATTCTGTGCCGGTATTGGTCGTTGGTTGTGTCACAGAAAATATTGCACCTTAATACAATGTACCATATGTCAGGTTTAGTTTGAATGGTTCCTGGGGCAATTATGAGAGAAATGTGTACTTGTCTGCATAGCTGTAGATTCACGACATGCCTAATAAAGTGTGTACAACTGCACTGTCGCGTTTTACTAAGTTAATTTACCACATATTTTACTAATTTCTGATATTTGCCAAGGTAGTTACGAAGTTTAAAAGGATTTTATAGGGAACACCTAAATCTGTAAAATAATGTTTCAATCGCACTTCACTGTAAAAGTTGCATGTGCATCAATTGTCCTGAATCGGTCGGTTAACCACACATGGCTTTTTATAGTGACACCTGACTACAGCGCTGGGGCTCTGATTCCGTTAATTTTAAAATGCGCCATTAAGATCGTATTTTTGCCTCAATAAACAAAACAATAATAGTAAAAATAGTAAGTTCCATGCATACTATCGTTTAAAATATTTTTTTATGTCATGAAGTGAACAGGACGGTCTGGACACTCACCTGATGGTAAGCGATACGCCTGACCATGACAGAGCGGTATTGAAGGAGACCAACCATTAATAAACAGTTATTATCCTCCATCAATGCCGCACTGCGCCTGTCACCCGAGACAACAGATTTTAGTCTCCTATACCTAGTAATTTCATTACAGTGCCCTCATCCCGAAACACATAAGTGCATAACACTCATATTTCACAGGACGATATCTGGCACTACGGTGCTACCTAGAGTCGAGTCAGTATCGAGTCTACCACCAAGTCGTTTGTCAACTGACTGTCATACATGTCAAGGACTATTTATTGTGTCTCAATTGACAAATTTTAAATTTATTTATTTATTGGACAACCAACAAGAACATACACTTAGTAAATTCAATTACAGTATTAGACACACATGAATACATGATTAAGTGATGCCTTAATTATAGGCTGCCACGGCTTTCACAGACAAAACTTGCGCATAAAATATAAAAAACAAATATATAACTATTATAATTGGTATTCTTCTACGTATTAGACATTTGTCATAATGGTTTATATAACTTAATACAAAAAAATATTGAATGGGCGTACTTTGAAATAATAGAATAAGACACTGAAGTATGATAAGTCGCATTTAGTTGTTGCCATTCAACAAATCGGTTGTTCTAAAAAACGATATTTGCTTTAACTAACTATGTAGAAGCTCAGTTGCGTAGCAGTTAGTGCATAAGTTTGTTTTAAATGAAGCAAACGAGCATTGAGCGACCTGATGGAATCACACCTACCACGAAAACACCGGTGTTTCGTCTATGGGCTTCTTATTTAGTTGTAAAACTTCCAAAAGTTTCACAATTGCGTTGCTTAACTTTAAGGAAAATACGCTCCTAACTTAACCGTTGCAATGTCACACCCGTCCGAAAATACTGCTTTTGAGAAGTCTTTCTATATAAATAATGTGCGAGGCAGCATCACAAATCTAACGATGGTAAAGCGCACAGCCATCGAGAAGATAATAATAATAAATTTCTTTATTTTCTCACCATTCAAGTAAAAATACAATTATTGTTTGTATTGCCCAGGGTTCGGGTTCGATCCCCGGGCAATACAAACATTTGTGTGCGTGAACATCTCTGGATGTTTCTATGTATAATATGTATGTATTTACAAAATTAGGTATGTAAATATATTTATCCGTTGTTTAGTACCCATACTACAGGCTTCACGCTTAACTTGGGGCTAGACTGCGCTGTGTGAATTTATTTATTTAACTCTAGTACATATTGCTTACGGCAGTCCTATGCTGCGTTCAATACCCTTTAGGCATTGCATTAATATAAAAAAACTTTCTATGTTTAAAATAAATAAAAAATTAACAGTCTGGGCAAGCGCCATTTCCGCGTATGGGAGGTATGTGCTAACTTGGTACAAAATCGATTTTAAATTGAAACTTCCAACAAGTGGGAAATTATATTATCAAAGCGGGCTCTATCAACTCTATTTTCAGGTGTGGTTTGTGTCGGAAAATTTGCAAGTACTTTAACAGTAATTAGTTGGTAATGGACACCTATTCGTGCATGTTTACGAAATAATAATCTTCTAAATCTAATCTTCTATTTATATAACTACAATTGGAGTGTCTGTGTGTAATATTGAAATTACCATTTTTACTACACGTAGGTACATGAATACATACCTATATAACACAAATAAATATTTTTTTAGTTTTGTCTGTTTGTTCCGGCTAGTTTTGGAAATGGCGGTACCGATTTTAACGGGACTTTCATAAGCAGATTTGCCTTCCGGATCTGGAGGGTGTTTTAGATCCAAAAGAAATTAAGAATTAATGCACAAGAAGGTAATCCACAAATAGCATACTTGATGGTCCAAAATATAATATGACATTTACAAACACCTTAAAACTAACAGATTACAAAGAGTTCTTAAAAAATGATACATAAAAATAGCTATGTGAGTAATACGGGGTTGAGGAAAATCCGGTCTAAAGAGTTTCCATATCTTTATTTTTTAATTAACCCTTGCTACATTAGAAGTGAAGCCAAGTTTTCGCGTTTATTTTCGTAATCTTTTTGCCATAAGTACTATTTTAATGTTGCGGCGAAAATAAATTTTCCGGCTGTGAAGTTGGCTAAGTCAAGATCTGAAAATGGATATTGTACTTTTGTCGTTATAAAAATAATTTTCCCTAAACAAGCAACAATTTTCACACTTTAACGTCAAGTAAAAATAAGTTAATTTTAGTATAATTTAAGAATGATTTGGTAATCGTGAACCATGATATTTTGTATATTTAAATGTAGATACGCCATCCGTGCCTCAAAAACGAACTACCGAAGAGAGTACAGTTTGTACTCTTTTGTTTAGGTAAATGTGTTCGAAATTCGGAATATGTGTATGTTTGCTGTCACTGCATTCGGAACACTTTTTTCGATTGTTTTGTGAGCATATCACGAATCCATACTTTTTTACATCATTGATCGTAAATGATCCAATTCAATATACCTACATTGTATGTTGCAATCTAGAAGTAGGTGCCTAGGAAGATTGATCTATGTAGGTACGCTCAGCGTTCGTCGCTGACCTCCCAGTCCTGTGTGAGCTGGGGGCCGTAGATTCGAATCCCCGGGGAAACCGCATTGTGAATGTCAGTTTGAATCATTGTAGGCTGAATCGCCTGATTATCTGAAATGAAAGGTGTTTTCGTATTTTAAAGGTGAGTGGGTGGTGAGCCGCCCGCGTTTTGGTGATGGCCTCTATCTTCCAATGGATATGCTGTGTGAACGCCTGTTGCGTGTAGTGGGACGTTATAGGCTTATGATGATGACATCGCTGAAACACAAAGTAAAGTACTTTACTTCAAAGTGAAGTAGGTACTTTAAATATTCTAAGTGCTTGACTTATTATTATAGACATTGTATCGTAATTTTCCATGTTGACCTCATTAGCGATTCGAACAAAATAATAATAATAATAATATTTATGGATCTGACCTAAAACAATTATAAACTTTTGAGATTTCTAAGTATTAATAGTTTAAGTATAGTATTAACTTGCAGTTATGCAATGAAGTTTTCTATACCTATCTTCTATTCTTTGCAAACAATCCCAAAATTTGTATTGTATTATGTGAAATTTTCGCCATGTAACACTTTTAGCAAAACAGATTTTCCCTCCACCTGATGTAATCCAAAGCAAAAGTATTTTACTTATACTATTACAAACGTATACCATGAAGTTCCTTTACAACCTGTATAGACCGTAAAGTAAATTAACTTTCAGTGAACCTGTGAAGCGTATACGACTGACGTTAGCATCACTAATGAATAGCTTCCTGCCTCACAATATGCAGAGGGTTACAGGGTAGTTATCGTGCTAGGAAACATACTATTAAATAAGGGTGTAAGTTAGTTATTAATTAATTTTTATTAAGTTAATAACATGTAATATAATATCTTTTGGAAAAACAAATTCATCTCTCGATTGACGACCCCTGTGGTGCTATGGTCAAGACGTAGGCTGCTACACCAAGGAACTATTGAACCTGGTAGTTCAATCCCCAGGCAGTATTAACATTGTGTGCATGAACATGTCTTTGTAATGGTTCGGGTGTTTGCTATTCATAATGTGTATATAAGTACGTTTATCCGTTGTTAAGTACCCATAATACAGGCTTCAAGCTTAACTTGGGCAAGATGGCGCTGTGTGAATGTCAGTGGATATTCATTAAATTTATTCCACCCATCCAAATAACTCTGAGCATTGTCGAAGAACATATTATGAATTATCAATTTCTTGAATTTCAGAAACTAATACAAAGAAAAGAAATACCACATTCGGACGACATTGGTCAATACTTTGAATTAATTGTGGTGGAAGGGAGATGACGGAATCAGTAGGTGATCATGCAATCTCACCTTTTTATTTTCGCATTAACAGATATGCCTTTAATATTAGAGTGTGTTAGAGTGAGCGGTGAGATAGGTAGTTCATTTTTATTATTAACCTCAACATTATTATTTAATTTCACACTTTTGTCCACATTGCACGCTGTGGCAACTGGCAACTGACTTATTTATAAATAAAGTGACAATTTGTTCAATTTTATGTTTGTCCCTAATTCTTTTCTGCTAAGCCACTGGCTTATTTTGTTGAATGTCCTCATACAATTAAAAAAACACCGCCGAATTTTAATTTCCCTATATGCGCAATTTCCGAATGGGGAGACATAAGTCCAGCAGTGGACTGCGATTGGTTGAAGAGAACATTTAATCATGAGCTCTACAAACCAGACACGTGTCCATTACCACAAGTTTGTTTAAGTATATTTATAAAAAGGTTTCTACTGATTCTTTAACTTCATTACGAAATAAGTTTAACAATGGTAAAAATTGCTGCGAGAAAAAGTTTAATTGTACAATCCGATTTCTAGCAATTATTCAATTAAGATTGAATAAAAATTAATCTCTCATTCTTTTATTTAATAAGTGAGGTAAAAGGCGGATATTAAGTGTCTTCGCATAGTTTAATTTTCAATTCTTTGATAAACTGTCTTAAAAATTGTTTGTTTCATAGTAATTGGTACTAGACGTTGCACACCAGTCATTGACTTTGTAACTTAATTGGATTAAAAAAAAGTTATGAAAATGAGTTAATTTTGTTGTTGAATAGAAAAATATGTTGAAGTTATAAAAAATACTGATTAACGCTATTTATTCAAAGTGAATTTAGAATCCATCAGCCTATTAATGTACTCATATTATGAAATGTTTTTATGGGAACGTAATACCATACAGATTTATCATAATTATAAGTTATTTTTTATTATTATTTTTGTATCAATAGCTTTGCCTTATTTATTCTTTATTCTGGGTGATGTACTATGAATCAAGTGTAGGTTTTATATTAAAATTTTTGGTTATCACCTTGTTTATTAGAATTGTCTAATGGTGCCTACCAATTAATATCAACCAGAAAACCGAATAAATGAGTGCAAATGTTACTATTAAGACACAATAACGATCATATTAGCGCATTCTAAATTAACTGATTTAGGGCCTTGGTAGAACGTTCAGTTGACGATGGTGTAAGTAAGGCACCTTATAGGTTATCGGATGAGAAGCCAAAAATTATCATCTAGAGTCATTCCATGATTGTTATGTTTATGTTAACATAAATATTTAAATTATAGGACTTAAGATACTTGTATTTTAAAATTAACCCTCCTCCTCTCTCCCAATATTGTTGCTGTGCCCGACAGGGTCCATAAGGTCCTATGTTAATTGTAAGTCCACCTCTGTAATAATTATGGAATGCAATAAAAACTGAGTATTGAGCCACGTTATGCCGTTTGTCTCGGGTACTGCCACAGAATGAAGAATAAATCTGTGGGTACTTCTGAGAATGGTAGTCACCCACCCAGTCCACATTGGGTCCACATGGATTACGGCTTATAATCGCCTTGTTAATAGAATTTTGAATTAAATAATGGAATAATAATTACATATACTAGGTGGTAGACTCGGTTCTGAGTCGCCTAGGTAGGTACCATCGCAGTGCGAGATATCGTCACATGAAATAGAAATGTTTTGCATTTCTGTGTTTCGGGATGAGGGCTGTAGCTAGTATTATTACAGGGTATAAGACCTAACTTCTGTTGTGAGGGGCGGGGTGCGGCATTGATGGACAAAACTGTCTATCAGTTGTTGGCCTCCATCAATGTTGCTTTCATGGTCAGGCGTGTCACTTACCATTAGATAAGCATCCTGACCAAACACTTTATACGATAAAAAAAATAATAAATCTAAATTTATAACATTTTATGTTATAAATTCTAGCCTCCATTATTGATGATTGAAAATGTTTTCTAAATAGATCACATAATGCTCAGGTATGGTAAAAACTTTGGTATTATAAAGTCTTCATATAGACAAAGTCTTCGATAATGATGTTTTAAAACACAAGTCTGAGAGCCATTTGCACTCGCCAATTGCCCAGTGAAGCTTTAAAGAGCGTCATCGGCCAACAGCAGTAGTCATATAAAAAAGGGGCTTAAATTTATATCTACAACCAATCAAAATTTGTTTAACACAAGCCAACAAAATTGTTTGCTTCTGTCTGCGGCTATGAATTATTTAAAACATCACGCACGAGGCAAATTGAGAGAGAGTGCCGGATGTTATTCGTGATCATATTAAGCTGCGCGGTATACTTGAACCGGATCGTCATGGCACCGCAGATAAATATATTTTTGTATGTAAAATAGTACATATATAAAACAGTAGTAAGTCGGTGAAATTTTTTCAAACTAATAAAATATAGTTCCCAAATAAATGATTGATCTTCAAAGGGACCTTTTACTAGCATTAATAATTTTTAATATAATCCTGCCTTTACAACACAATTTTACCAATCACTAAGCGATGATGAAATACTTGAAAAAAATTACGTCAGTTTATAAGAGTACGTAATCTTCTTAAGAATTTTCAACTTAACTAATTTGCTTTTGACTTTCAACTGACATTTTAAAAAGCTCATTTCTATGTCCTCTGTTGTGGCAAATGTATATTAGCGGCGGTATTATTAAGGTACAATCAGGTGAAATATTTGCCCCCTATAGCATAAAATATGGCTGGAACATCTCTAATTAGAGGACGCTCGCTTAATATAAAAACCTTTAACTTTTAATTAAAATAAGCGCGGAGTACTTTACTAGGTGGTAGACTCGATACTGAGTCGTCTAGGTACCACCGCAGTGCCAGATATCGTCCCGTGAAACAGGAGTGTTATGCACTTTTGTGTTTCGGGATGAGGGCACTATAGCTAGTGAAATTACCGGGTATAAGAGACCTAACATCTGTTGTCTCGGGTGACGGCGCAGTGCGGCATTGATGAAGAATAATAACTGTCTATCAGTTGTTGGTCTCCTTTAATGCCGCTCTGTCATGGTCTGGCGTATCACTTACCATCAGGTGAACGTCCAGACCGTCCTGTACACTTATAACATAAAAATAAATAAAAAAAGAGTTGGGAGCATAGAGCGTCGGTGGCTCATTGGTGTGAACTCTTGCTTTCCGATTTGGAGGGTGCAGGTTTAAGTCCTGCCAAGTACCAACGTGTTTTCGAAATTAAAAGTACTTTATCCGACGCTTTTATGGTGAAGGAATACAAGTGAGGTAACCTGCGCACGCCTGCGAAGAGATTCGAAGATTGTGCGTGAAGTAGGTCAATCCGCACTGGGCCCGCGTGAACGACTAAGACCTATACACCCTTTACGGGCCAACCTGTAAAGTGGGTAAAAGGTGGTGGTCGTGCCCCTCCGTGAGGACGTATAATGAGCTATAATGATAAATAAGCTCTTAGGGGCGAGACGAGCCCATCACCCGCTGGTGGTATTAGCTTTACCTATGCTAATACCATCGGTGCAGTCAGTCTCCATCGGGCAGCTTGTGGCGAGCTGATGGTGTGTGGCGCGCACCTCGGTACCGACGCTCCGGCGAAGTCTCTCGCCTTTGTCTCGCTCGAAAAAATATACTTACCAATATCTTTGTGAGACTGGTGCCTGGAGGGATTTGTAGGAAACCTGAACCAGTTGCCGTTTGCAGTTGCCTCACCATGGCGCTCCCGCGAATAAAACTCGTATAATAATCATAATAGAAATAGAATAGTAGACAGCAAGACATTTAGTTAGACACAAATAGTTTTATTTTTGCTTTAATTCAAATATGTGTGTGTATATGCGTGTGCATTTATATGTATGTTTGTAAGCGTATGCATGTATATGAATAAGTGTATTTAGTTGTGTGTTTGTTAGTGTGTAAATAGGGTTATTGAATCAGAGAAGTATCTTATTATTGTATTTTTCTATGTTGTACTGGAAAACGAACAGAAGTGACGAACGAACATCGGAACTTCTAGGTCCATAGGTTAGTGATATTATTAAATCTTTACAAATTGGCAATGATATTCTGTATATATATAGGTAGATACGCCACCCGTGCCTCAAAAACGAATCGCCAAAGAAAATACAATTGTAGGCTCTTAGTTTAGGTAAATATACGCGGCTACTTCCCATTTCGTAAACTTCCCATATCGTAAACCTCAAATTGTACCTATCAAAAAGTTGCGTTTGGTAAGCATTTCATTCCTTTATACATTTAATCCCCTCATTGGAAATATATGAATGTGTGCTGTCGCTGCATTTGGAACACTTTTTTCGATTATTTTGTTTGCATACCGCGAATCTATACGTTTTACATCATTTCAAATTAGGAAGTAACGCGTAACAAAACCATGTGATTCATTTCTTTTGAAAACAATCTGAATATAAATTAGTTTTTAAATATATAAGATTAAGAAACTGTTCTGCTTAGACGCTAGCCGTTACTTTTCTAAGTACATTATCAAAAAAAAAGGTTTTACCAAGGAAATATTAGAAACAATCGCAATATCTCTATTACCAAGATTATTCGGGCATACTATTTCCATATCGGGCAGTCATTTTGTTTAGTTTTGGATAAAGAACGAAGAAACATTATAACCACCCACATGGTTCCCTTTAACCTTAGACAGGGGATTTTTCGGATCTCAAGTCCAAGGTTGGTGATTTGTGTGTCGCGACATTCAATGCCATTGGTAAGTTGTAAAAATGACATGTGTTAAGGTTAAGCGAGCTCGTGTGTTTTGGCTTGGAGTAAAAATACAGTACAATTTAACTTCATATTTTTTATATTCACAGAGATGACGTCTTGTACTTTCGTGTGGGTATTCACTAATTGAACTAGCCGCCTTAACTTTCGAAGGAATCAGCATTCAGCAAGCTACGACAGACGACTTGCGAGAGGTCGCTGGTGGAGGCTGGATGAAAAAATCGGAGTTCGGGATCTGGCGCAAAATAGGGGACACCTATGTCCAGCAGTGGACTGCGATAGGTTGAAGAGAGAGAGAGAAGCTACGACAGACGGGTCTCAAGGCTTCCCACTTGCCAATAGGTACTCTTACGTGTAATATAATATAATATGGAAACTAAATGCGGGATTTCACTAGTTAAAATTTTCCACTTACTTGGTTTGTAAAGAATTCTTATCATTAGTGTTACCTTTAAAAATCATCATTGCAGCGCAATATTTTTACTGTTGTAGTAGTCTCCCAAACTGACTTTAATCATTCCAGAGATAATAAAATAGTACATCATCATCATCAGCTCATTAAACGTCCCCACCGAGGGGCACGAGCCTACCCGTATAGGGTGATTAGGCCTTAGTCGTCCACGCGGGCCCAGTGCGGATTGGACGACTTCACACACCACCTTCGAATCTCTTCGCAGACGTGCATGAAGGTTTCCTCGCGATGTTTCCCTTCACCGTAAGAGCGTCGGATAACGTACATATATTTTCGAAAATTCGAAAATACATTGGTACGTGTCGGGATTTGAACCTCAGCCCTCCCGGTAGGAAGGCGACAGTCCACACCACTGAGCCACCGACGCTCGAATAAAATAGTACAACCCCATGTTATGTCTGACTTTTATGGGGATAAAAGTCAGACATAACATCCTTTTACCACTTTTTATGTGTACCACGTCTCACCAAGAATTTCTGCAGAGTTTAGATTCACGGCAATCAAAGTGCTAAAGTAAAAATTTTAATGTTTTAATGAGGATATTTTTGCGTTGAGCGTTAGTTATAATTGGATTCGAAAGCCTAGTTTTATCTATCCATTAACTAACTAAGGTAAAAGGTCAAACCCACACGTAGGTAACGAATTCGTTTTAAAGCAAGATTCTAGAAAAATAATTATGCTAATGTATCGTTAAGACAAGCTTTCTGCATACACGTAAATTAATGCAACAAACTTAATTAAAACTTAATTTAGTAACTTAACATACACTATTAATTAAGTTTAAATTAATTTCACTTAGTAAAGTCCTCTAATACGTTGACATAGATGAACTCTGAATGAAAATTGTCTGCACAATATTAGTCTGGTGTTTTATATGTATTTAAATTGCATTCATTATATTTGAAAATTCATTATATTTGGAACAGAAGTAGTTTACTTGACTTATTTTCGTTCTTCTATATGTACATTATATTTTCATCAGATGAGCCGTTTGCTCGTTTGCCTGCTATAGCATAAAAAAATCATTGTCAAGCCCACCACTCACCTTCAATTTCATCATCAATCTTTCTCATGACCACCGCATTACCAGATAAGAGAAGAACTGTGCTTCGAGAAGAAGGCACTGTAGCTAGTTAGATTACTGCGTATAAAAAACTAAACCACTATCATCCTGGGTAATGGACGCAAGGCTGTGTAGCAGGAAAGACTAAAAATTGCCAGGCTAGTGTACCCTTTTAACCCTTGCGAGGTTTTCACTCCAAATCTTCGAAATCTTGGTCAGCTGGTTCTTATTTTAATGACTCTTAAAAAATTAATACTTTTGTGACTATACAAAAATGATTCATTAACTGCCATCTATTTAAAGACAATCAAAACAGCATCCAAAATAAATGCAAGGGTAAAAAGCGCCTCTTCATGATGCTCCAAGCAACTTAAGCGCCATCTACTGTAATTGTATAAACTTTAATCGTAAGCCAGAGATGTTACCGACATCTATGGAGGGGTGCACGCATTATTGTTAAAAAGGGGACGCATAGATGCAGCACTGTACTGTATCAATAATGGAACGCGTTAAATTTTATTTCAATGTTAATTTAGTGCGCGTTGGGTAAATGTAAGTCAAGTTTAATGGTAATTTGCTTAGTAGCTGGAGTAAACAACTTTAGCGGAGGACCGGGATATCTGGCGCAAAATGGGGAGACCTATGTCCAGTGGACTGCGATAGGTTGAAAAGTAGTAGTAGTAAAACAAATCCCACCAAAAACATTCTGTAAAAAATCTAGCCAAGTCTCGATGGAGCTGCTTGATTATCTCTAAAAAGTAATGAAATCAAGACAAAGACGTGCCAAGTCTAAGGTTCCTTACTGCAATTAATAATTATTATGGTTGATGTTGTGTGACTTGGCGTTGAGAGTACACAAGGATACAAAACTAGGTGCTTCATGACACCATTGCACCAATCTGTCGCCAGAACCGCTACCATTGACGGTACAAATTTGCCACTTGGAAAACGGTGATTCAATAGCCCATCTATTGTAGGTTTGATAAAGCCACTAACGTATAAAGAATGTTCAACGGCCAAGTCACACAAATTAACCATAATAATTAATTAATTGCAGTAAGGAACCTTAGACTTGGCACGTCTTTGTCTTGATTTCATTACTTTTAGAGATAATCAAGCAGCTCCATCGAGACTTGGCTAGATTTTTACAGAATGTTTTTGGTGCGATTTTACTTCTTTTGTAGAAACTGAAAGATATTAGACGACCCATTGGGTGTCATGGTTGAAACGTCGGCTACTAACCAAGGGTTCCGGGTTGATCCCCGGGCAGTACTACAAATATTTGTGTGCACCAACATGTCTGTTTGTATTGGTCTAGCGCGCTCGACTTGGCGGGGGCACTATGGCCCCATTTTTTGACATCGGATGAGCGGCCCACATGTTAAATATATATTGTTTAAAGGTGGTATGTCAATCTCTTATAGTTTGGCTGGGCTCTTTTGTTATCTAAGCAGGGTCACCAGGTACTCCAGATTTCGATTATCCAAGTTATTATAGTTTTCCCTTTATGTAACATTAAACCCTGACTCTGTACCAAATTTCAGTCTGTGAATTAGGGAAGTACTAGTCTATTTTGATGATTTTGTTATCTAAGCAGGGTCACAGGTACTCCAGAAGGGCCGGATTAGGGGGGGCAGACGGGGCACGTGCCGGGCGGCACGGTCAGGGGGGGCAAACCGACTAATGGACCACTCATCATTTACCTTACTTGCCCGCGGAATAAATATAGTACAAGTGCATGGCCATAGAAATACGACTGATAGCCGGAGCGCGGAGTAAGGCATGTTACTGAACCATTACATTTTTTTGCATAGTTCTAAATAGGCGCCCGCAGATCACGGTCCAGGCGGGGCAGCTGCGATCTGAGGAATGACGCTGTATACGAAAACTCTCTCGTCTCTTTACAGGGCAGCAGTGTATTATTTCAAAGTTACGTAGTTATTTCTCTATGTTAATTGATGCCAACTTAGCTGCTTTAAAGCTATATCATTTTCATGATGGACAGCTACAATTGAAAAAAAAATAAAAATAAACAATTAAGCTCCTTTTACTTGCATCAAGCGACCACGTTTTTTAAGAAAATATACAAAATAAATTGGAAATAAAACGCCTTTTTCATCCAGTGTGACTTCGAAAAAGCTGAGGCGAGTAGTCTTATTTCATTATAGAACTTAATTGATTAATATCAATACCAATAATTGATAAATTGTAACTTTTTAATGACATTGCTTTTTTGCCGAGGTTAGGATGGTTATGAAACAGCTTAAGCGTTATTAGACCCCGCTACGACGGATATACCGCAGAGCTTTTGAAAGTAGGGGGCACGCCAGTGCTTAAGACCCTTCAGAAGCTTTTTAATTCCGGAATCGGTGATGGTGCGACACCAAAGGTGAGGAGCAATGGCGTGGTGGTGTTCTTCTTCAAGAAAGGTGATTAAACCTTTTCCTCTCTATTCAACCTATCGCAGTCCACTGTTGGACATTGGTCTCATTTTGCGCCAGATATTCCGGTCCTCCGTTTTTCGCATCCAGACTCCACCAGCGACTTTTCGCAAGTTGTCGGTCCATCGGGCCGGAGGGCGTCCTACGTTACGCTTGCCAAGACGCGGTCTCCGCTCCAGAACTCGTCTGCTCCAACGGCCATCGGTTCTGCGACATCATTACCATGCTATGCCGGTAATTTTAGTTCTTTTGCGGATAACATCATTTCTGATTTTATGTATAAGAGTCTCCAACATAGCACGCTCCATCGCTCGTTGAGTAACTTTGAATTTCTGAACCAATCCGCAGTCAGTGTCCATGTCTCATCTGCGTATGTTGGTATGGGTAGGACGTATTTCTCAAAGACTTTTGCTTGATGCCGCCCAGCCCAAATGAATCCTCCTACTAGCTTCCCTTCCGAAATTGTGCCGGTCAAGTTTTAGCCCAAGTAAACTTATTCTTGGACAATCTGGAGAAGGACGCCACCGACGCTTATCAGAAACGCTACCGGTCTATAATTCTTCAAGAGAGCTTTATCACCCTTCTTAATGAACGCTTGTGGACCACGCTTCCAGTGTAGTTCCCAGGTAGATGACGGCATTAAAAGAGCTCACCTAATGTCCTAAGGATGGGTTGTCCACCGGTGTTTAGGAGTTCTGTCGTAATACCGTCATCCCACGGGGCCCTTTCATTTCTCAGTTGCTTCAGTGCTGCACTAATTTCGCTAACGTCAACATCCGGCATATACTACGTACAATGGTGCCTTAGTAGGGCACGTAGATCTTCGCTGTCTTCGGTCTGTACTGATGAGCGCTCGACAAATCCATAGAATTTCTCAACCTCTTCCAGGATCTGTTGGCGTAATGTGAGTAGTTGGCCATCTGCTATATTAAGCTTCACCAGAATGCTCCTCCAAGTGGTTTTTGGAAAACTTTGGGCCCCTGTTCTCCTTAATAAGGTCCTTAATTAACCTTGTATTGAAATAGTAGAATTCTCTGCGAACGAGTTTTCGTATCCGCTTGGAGAGAGCCTAATATTCCGGGTATGATAAGTTAAAGTCAAAATTCATTTATTTAAATTAGGCTTACAAAAAGCACTTATGAACGACAAAAATATACAAAAATTACATTACAAAAAACAAATTTATTTCTTTGAACTGTTCTTTAAGAGAGTCACGTGGTCTAAGGTTGTAGATAAAAGCTCTTTTTGTAGCACAAATATTGTATCAATGTCGGCAGCCGTACCCCACAACGGTAGACCATACGACATTACATTATAAAAATGACTAAAATAAACTAATCTTGCCGTTTTTACATCTGTTACGAGTTATCTTAGATATTAAAAGCTTATTGAAGAATTAACGACCCATTACGATATTGTGCCACATCTTCAAGTTATTCTCCAGAGTCATTATGATCCGTCTCGCGCATATGTTTGACGATTTCCAGCCCTCCGAACAAGCGGGTTCCTCAAAGGCTTCAGCACCATAGACTACATATTACATACGCTGTGGCAGGTTATACAGAAGAGCGGAGAGTATAACTGACCATTATGTTTGGCGTTTGTGGACTATGAGAAAGCCTTCGATTCGATCGAGACTTGGGCTGTGTTTCATTCCCTCCAACGGTGCCTGACTTGACTACTGCTATATCGAATTGTTGAGATGTTTGTACGAGAGCGCTACTATGTCAGGCCGAGTACATGAAGAGCTTACCATTGGCTTATCATTGGCACCGAGGAGCTAACTGATAACTGAACTGATCACAGCTGCGTAAAAAGTTGCAGCTTTGTCCAAATGTCAATCAATTTGAGGGCCTATTATATAAATTAGTGAAATAATATAGGATGATAAAGGTAAAAAAAATAAAAGAGGGCGGGGGCGGCATTTCTAAATTTTTGCCCACCCAAAAAAAATTGAAGATCCGGCGCTGCTCCAGATCTTCGATTTTCGAAGTTTTCATAGTTTTCCCTTTATGTAGCCATTAAACCCTAACTCTGTACCGAATTTCAGCTTTCTGAATTAATGGGAAGTACTAGTTCTATTTTGATGATCATGAGTGAGTGAGTGCGTGAGTGAGTGAGTGAGTGTCTGTCGAAAATGCGAAACTTTGCTTTCGCTTAACGTCGGAACTAAATGACCTACAGACTTGAAATTTTGGATTTAAAGAAAGTTATTATATCTTACTAGATGACGAAAATTTCAGCGCTCTGGTATTATCCAAAGGTTCTCAAATCGGGGCATGAAAATGCGGCGAAATGGTTCCTGTAAAGGATGGTACGTTAGTGTTTGCTTCGCGCTCGACTTGGCGGGGGCACTGCCGTGCCCCCAGATTCTTTTATTATCAAAGTCCCCAAATGTTCACTTTTAAACAAAAGTGAATATTTGGCCGAATACGAGCATCAATAAACTCGCCGAGTACGCGGGGCAAATACAGAGCCTTAACAAAGTGCTCGGCCCATCTATAGTATTTGCCCAACACGGGCCCAGTTCGGATCATTTAAGGTGCAAACTACAAAATTAATGACAACCTTTTAACAGATGACTCAATGATACCAAAATCTATACTAATATTATAAAGCTGAAGAGTTTGTTTGTTTGTTTGAACGCGCTAATCTCAGGAACTACTGGTCCGATTTGAAAAATTCTTTCAGTGTTAGATAGCTCATCTATCGAGGAAGGCTATAGGCTATATATAATCACGCTACAACAATAGAAGCAGATCAGCAATGAAGAATGTTTCAAAATCCGGGGGGTAATTTCTTACTTGGAGATTCCGCTGCGTACGCTGCGTAAACGATGAAAGTTTCGCCAAAAGTCATATAGTATTGTTACCCTTTTAAAGGTCTACAAAAAAAGTCTGCGACAAATATGTCTATCTTTTAAGGTTAGCTCCCTAAACATATTTTGCTAAAAAAATTTCTAAAATATTGCATCATTTTTGTGAAGCTATTCTCATAAATATGATATCATCCTTATCCAATAAATTCTTTATTTATAACAAGTATTTCATTTTCAACAAATTGCCCTTTACATCATTCATTAAGGAATATCTTATGAAATATCGCAATTTTAACTCACCTATATAAACGAAGTAGCAAGTAAAAGAGAGCGTTAGGCCAAAGTAACTATTCCACGCGGACGAAGTCGCACGCAAAAGCTAGTAATGAATAAAATAATATACTGTCGGAAATGCTGATTGAGAGATGGGCGCAGTCTCTGAAGTCTGACTATTGCAGATATTAACGCTTACTTAAATTTGATTGTGATAAGATTTGTACAGTTTCAAATAAAGATTATTTAATTTTTTTTTATAGTATAGGGGGCAAACGAGCAGACAGATCACCTGATGGAAAGTGAATACTGCCGCCCATGGACATTTGCAACACCAAAGAAGCTACAATATGCGACAATATTACAATATGTATATATATTATATATATACATATATATTAATAATATATATTATATAATATATACATGTTTTATGTATATATACATGAAAACGTTCATGCGGTTGTTTAAAATTGTAAAACACAAAACCTAGTTTGCTGCAACGTTGTATTTGCATAATAATTGCACTCAGGAAGTCCGCCGAGCCGCTCTTGCATTTACACATGCATAATAAACAGGGACCTCGTACCCATTGTGCCTAATGCGTCTCCATCGAGATAATAAAATATTCACCTAGTCTCCATGTTGGGAAAATAACGTAACATGGCAAGGTGAAATTAGTTTTTATTTAACTGCACATTATATAATCTATGTACTTTGATCTATTTAACACAGTGCGGATAGAAGATGAGATACCATAGATATTTTGTTAAACGCTGTCTACGACGACGCGCTTTCGCCGCGGTAACATTACTTTATTTTCTAAATGAAAAGGTATTTTCGAAAAAAAAGAAGCATTACTTTTTCCGTATTACATGAGCTACCTGCTAAAAAGTGCCGACTAAATCTGTCCAGCCATTTCAGAACTTACCTGGAACAAACTTCTGTCTGTCTGTCTAGACAAACAGACATACACACTGTATATAAATTCATATGTATGAAGATATTACAGACCGACACTCCAATTTCATTTATAAGTATAGATGAATGAATACATCCAGATCTAATTAGCCGACAACCCACTTAGGTAGGTTAGTAAATAAGTTTTCTGAAAGTAAGTGATTCAAAATCTGAAAGTGAAGAACTTAAATTAAGATGTAAATGTAAAGACCCATTCTGGATTTTTTGAGAGAAAAAAATATTTAATGGGCAAAACCACGACCTGACAGTACCCAGTTAGAAATTGTGTGAATGAAGTTTTTATTTCGTATCTTTTTAAAAAAAATCTTTTATACAAGAAACAAGATGCAAGTTTTCAATAGCGTTTTTTTGTTTTATATGTTTATTTTTCGAAAGTTAAAATGTCAAAATAATTATTAGTCTGATTTAAAATTTAAATTTTATTTTTAATAACAAAACTTAAAATAATGATTGTTTAAATGTCACTAATAAGAATATCTTATTAGTAAAAATTCTTCAAGGCTGTACTTTACCATAAGAAATTCCTTTAACT
The DNA here is from genome assembly GCA_019425675.1 of Leucinodes orbonalis. Lineage (NCBI taxonomy): Eukaryota > Metazoa > Arthropoda > Insecta > Lepidoptera > Crambidae > Leucinodes > Leucinodes orbonalis. The sequence continues at coordinate 50,176 of PQWD01003979.1, read as the reverse complement.
TGTGCCTCAACTAATTTTTATATAAAAGGATTTTTATCGTTTGGTAATAAATTAAACAATTGTACTGACTTAAAGAGGGAATAATGTTTAACTACATTAAGTGTAGGAATCAGTTTATTCTGAAAGTCTTTCCTTCGTGATTGCTCCCTCATATACCTATCTTCCTCAGTTTCATAATCGCGTATTTGGCAAAAAAACGGCCATCCATAGACCATCGCAACTTTTATTTTTGCGGCTCTCCCATAACTACAAATTCTCCAATATGCTAGTGAGCGTGGTTGGTCGCCAGTACATCTTTTGAAGTCAGCACGACGCATGTTTAGTTAAAGTTGGTTTGCGTCCCAAAATGTTTTGCTATTACCCATTACAACTCATATATATTCATTGAACAATAAAATCTATGTAGCTAACACTAATTACGTCACAACTGAGGATCAAAGCAAAACAGTCATACACGTATGATTTGCTATTTATGCATGAATTTAGTTAAGCGTATTGAATGCTGTAAAGGCTTACACAAACATGTAAGTAGCGTGAGACAAACCATACTGATTCAAGTGGTCGTTCATTTGATGAGGGACTTTCCCTCCCTCATTAGAGCAGTGAGCCAGTTGGGCGAGATAAAGGGATTTGCTCATCTCGTTGCATTGCTTTAGTTTAAAATAATGTTTTAAATAAACATTACATCTGAATGTGCGGTTGACTGGATGTTACATTGAAATATATTGACTAGCAAGACACATGTTGTAATTTGTTACATTTTCAATCGATGCAAACGTTGCATTAGTTTATCTAATTTTGAGAACAATAACGTATTATAAATTGTCTTACTTGTTGTACTAGGTGTAGATCGGTCTGAGTCGTCTAGATACTCGTTGGTGTATAGGCTGTGCCAGAAATCCAGCGCGATCTTCATTTTTTTTGGGTGGGGAAAAATGAGAATGCCCCAGCATATTTTATTTACCTTTATCATCCTATATTATTCACTAATTTATATAATAAGTCTTTTAATTGATTGACATTTGTTATTTTATGTGATGTTATCCGCAAGAGAACTAAAATTACCGACATCGTTCGCCAGATTAGCAAACTGAAGTGGCAGTGGGTACGTATTTGTATGTCGCAAAACGATGGCCGTTGGAGCAGACAAGTTCTGGAGCCGAGTTCGCGGCTTGGCAAGCGTTGCGTAAGATACCGGACGACTTGCGAAAAGTCGCTGGTGGAGCTGGATGAGAAAAACGGGACCAGAAAATCTGGCGTAAAATGGGGAGACCAATGTCCAACATTGGACTGCGATAGATTGAATAGAGAGGAGAAAAGTTTAATTGCTTTCTTGAAGAAGAGCACCACACGCCATTGCTCCTCCCTTTGGCGTCGCACCATCACGATTCCGGAATGAAAGAGCCTCTGAAGAGTCTTAAGCACTGGCGTGCCCTTACTTTAAAAGCTCTGCGGTAAATCCGTCGTCGGGGGATCTTATAACGCTTAAGCTGTTTAGAGCCATCCAACTCGCAAAAAGCAAGTCGTGAAAAAGTTACACTTTATCAATTATTGGTATTGATTTTTATCAATATTAATATCAAGTTCTCTATTAAATAAGACTACTGCCTCAGCTTTTTTAATCACACTGATGAAAAGGCGTTTTATTTCCAATTTATTTGTAATTTCTTTAAAGCGTGGTCGCTTGATGCAATGAAAAGGTGCTAAATGTTTATCTTTAATTTTTTTCAATTGTAGCTGTCATTAAAAATGATAAAGTATAAAGTTTGAAATCACTGCTGCCCTGGATAGAGAGTTTCGTATATAGGTCTATTCCTCAGATCGCGGCTGCCTGCGCCTGCTGACCGTGATCTGCGATTCCTGCGGGCGTATCTGAACTATGCAAAAAAATGTAATGGTTGAGTAACATGCTTATTTCCGCGCTCCGGGTATCGGTCGAATTTCTATGGCCATGAAATATCGGCACTTGTACTATTATTTATTCCGTGAGCAAGTAAGGTAAATGATGAGTGGTCCATTAGTCGGTTTGCCGCCCCCTGAACCGTGCCGCCCAGGGCACGTGTCCCCGTCTGCCCCCCCCCCTACATCTGGCCCTGCAGAAATCATCCCGTGAAATAGCGAGTGTTTTGCATTTTTGTGTTTCGGGATGAGGGCACTGTAGCTAGTAAAATTACTGACTAGGTATATGAGGCCTAAGACCAGAGCAGTGTTCGTAAAAAATATTGACAGGTACAGTTGTTCATTTCAACCAACACTTCATCTTTCATGGTCAGGCGTACAACTTACCACCAGGTGAGCAAACTGACTGTCACTTTCTGCATTAAAGTAACTAACGTTTCGGAAGATGTTTATTTATAACTAGCTGTTCTCCGCGGTTTTATCCGCGTTATTAGTAAAACGGAACCTAAAATCGGTTTGTTAAGTCACGCGACACGCGCCGCACGGTAAAACATTGCTTGATTTTAAACGCCTTCATTCCAAAAAAAGTATTGTCTAAAATAAAAGTAGCCTATGTTTTTTCTTATTACATCAGCTACCTGCCAAAAAAAGTCCCGTCCAAATCCATCCAGCCGTTTGAGAGATTACCCGGAACAAACAGATAGACAAAAGTTTTTAGAATTGTTATTTTGGCATATGTATCGTATGTATATATATATTCATTTGCATGAAGAAAATATTTATTTCAATTTTACAAACAGACACTCACACTTTATTTATATGTAAGACGTTTAATGTATTTAAAATAATGCCAACATTTAAAGGAGTTTTTTCTTCAAATAAAGCATGTATGAATGCTTCATTCATGTACCTATGTTTTTAATAAAACATTTCGTGGTTTTTGAATAGTATGTATTTCTAAGTCAGCTAAGTCCTATGGAATAGGCTTCTTTTTATTACTTTAGATTGTCGGCACGAATACGAGGGAAATATTTTACGAGTCATTTGGTTTAATGGTTGAGACGTCGTTTACTACACCAAGAGATCCGGGTACCCCGGGTAGTACAAACATTTGTATCCATGAACATGTATGTTAGTATTTGTCTGGGGGTTTTCTATGTATCATATGTATGTATTTACAGAAAAATATATAAGTATATTTATCCATTTTAAGTTACCATAACAGCGCTGTTTTGGTCATGCATGATGCCTGACTGATAGCAGCATGACCTTTTGGCCACGTAACTGTTTAAGATACTCTTATAACTTGTTTAGTACCTACTTGAATTAATTTAGTCAATAATGGTTTGTACTTTTACATTGTGTTAACTTTTTGGCCAATTAATGATTCTTTCATTCACATATTACAGTTAAATTTTTAGTTTGGCACTAGATGGCGCTGTGTGAATATCAGTGGATATTTATTTATCATATGTATTTTTTATGTGCTTTCCTTTCTAATTTTTTTGGGTCCGCAAACCACTAACTGTTGAAACACAAATACACATCAATTGCTATAAACTGATGCTATAGTCAATATCTTGAGTTATCTGTGTTAGGTGTTCTTGTCATTATTACAAATCTATACCAAGGATTCTTGAGTCATCATCAGCTCATTGAACATCATCCCCACCGAGGGGCACGAGCTTACCCGTAAGGGTGTTTAGGCCTTAGTCGTCCACGCTGGCTCAGTGCGGATTGGCCGAATTCATGCACAACCTTTGAATCTCTTCGAGGTTTCTCACGATGTTTTTCGCCGTAAGAGCGTCTGATAACGTACATATAATTTTTCGAAAATTCAAAATATATTGGTACGTGGCGGAATTTGAACCTCCGCGCTCGCCAATTGCCTAGTAAAGCTATAAAGGCAATCTGCAGCCAACATCAGTAGACAGTTCGAATAAATATATAAATTGCATAATTTTTTTCCTTCACAAAAGAGTTTATTTTGAACTACGATGAGCAGATTTTGAAGTAATTATCTAAATGAATCTGCCTCCGTGGTCGGTTTAGATCGATACCTGACCCGGAGGTGTTGGGGTCGAATTCCGCGGGGTAAGGTCACTTTGTTCGATTTTGCCTAGTTTCATTAGGACATTGCAGGTAGAAAACACCTGATATTCCGAAAAAAAAACAGTGCAACGGAGTCCACGCAAAGCCGTCGGTTCTGGCTATAACATAACTGTAGTCGTTAACACTCACCGATCCGTATTGGGCCCACGTGGTGGGTTACAGACCAATCTCCCCGACGCTTTGCTGTGCAGGAAGGCCTGTATCCTGCAAGTGGCTCGTCATAGGCTGATGATGATGTTTACCTACATTTTTATTAACGATTTCATTAATAACAAAACTCATCATCATCAGCTCATTAAACTTCCCCACCGAGGGGCACGAGCATACCCGTATAGGGTGATTAGGCCTTAGTGCGGGTTGGACGACTTCACGCACAACCTTTGAATCTCTGCAGTGCGCGCAGGTTTCCTCACAATGTTTTCCTTCACCATAAGAGCGTCGGATAACGAACATATATATTGTCGAAAATTTGAAAACACATTGGTTTGTAGCGGGATTTCAACCTCAAACTATTAACAAAACTATCTTGACAAAAATAAAGAAGTCCTTTTCCATCCTTACTTAGCTGTATTAACGGCCAATATCCACACTTGTGTCGCGAAGAATGCTTGTCGTTTCTCCGGCAAATTGAGCAGTGAAGGGCACGTGTAACCAGCTTACGGAAAAGTGGCAGTTCTTTATGTAGTTAACGGCAATATTTGTATTTTCGGCACTTACCTTCGGAATATTTTAAGGATGATCTTAATATTTAAACATTTGTTCAATCTTAAGTAAGTTCTCTACAACTTTAAAAAACTAATACACTTAAAAATAGCCCATATTTATTTTTTAATAGGAAGTATCCATCTACTAGTCGTTCGAGGTATTTTTTTTTATCTTCTATAGGCAGTCAATTGGCCGCCATCTCACCTGATCGTAAGTGATGATGTGGCCGAGGATGGATCATGCTTGCCTAGAAACAGCTTTTCGCTCATGCCTTGAAGACAGCCAGGTGGTATTGCTCGGGGAAGTATATTTAGTTTATAAAATACTTTGTTTTTAAATTTATCTAGTTCAGTAACACAGATTAAATAGTTCAGTAAGTTTCTTTATATTATAAAAGATACGTGATAAAGAACACCATTCAATTTATTTTACAGATAATTTGCGTTTACTACTTACTCGTAGGTTTTTTATAGCATCTATTTTCACATTGTGTGGACGGACTCCTTATTAAGTCTTATGCGCTCACTTTTGAGCACATCAGACTTATATTACATATTAAAGGGAAAGTTTATGAGTATGTGTGTTTGTTGTTTCCTCATGTGTAAACGGAAAAAGCTATTTTAATATAATTTGGTAAGGAGTTAGCTGACACCAATGATATTATGTATATATAAAGGTAGATACGCCCACCATGCCTCAAAAATGAACCGCCGAAGAGAGTACAGTTTGTACTCTTTTGTTTAGGTTTATGTGTTCGAAATCCGAAATATGTGTTAGTGTGCTGTCACTGCATTCGGAACACTTTTTTCGATTGTTTTGTGAGCATATCACGAAACCATACTTTTTAAATCATTGGCTGACACCCTGGATTAACATTATACTAAGGCTACGTTTTACTCCGGGAAAATATTTTATGCCGCAGGTAACACTGTAGGCACATACAACTAACTAGTTAAGTATTTAAAAATTACTGAGTGGTTGACTCACAGACATCCGAATATACATTAGACTGGACAAGCCGCCAAGTTTCTAGGCAGTCCCAGTGTCGCAATTTCTTTTCGGTTCTTACGAAAAGTTATTATATTTCTTGGTAAATTTACTGATTCATTGCGATGATGGCATGTTACAATTGCACAGGATGGCATTTTGGGACAAACGGTAATTTCTTCTAATATTCGTGCGTCTTGACTCGTCTCACAGAGCGTAAACTGGCAGCCAGTGTATGCTCATTGAGCTTACATTTGTCGCACTTAAAACGCGGCTTGCCCATCTCCTGTATTGGGAAATCTGTGGGTTGACTCTATTTACGGAGTCATTAAGAAAGTCATATTCAGACAGGGCCGGATCTAGGGGGGGCAGACGGGGCACGTGCCCCGGGCGGCACGGTCAGGGGGCGGCAAACCGACTAATGGACCACTCATCATTTACCTTACTTGCCCGCGGAATAAATAATAGTACAAGTGCATGGCCATAGAAATACGACTGATAGCCGGAGCGCGGAGTAAGGCATGTTACTGAACCATTACATTTTTTTGCATAGTTCTAAATAGGCGCCCGCAGATCACGGTCAGCAGGCGGGTGCAGCTGCGATCTGAGGAATGACGCTGTATACGAAAACTCTCTCGTCGATCTCTTTACAGGGCAGCAGTGTATTATTTCAAAGTTACGTAGTTATTTCTCTATGTTAATTGATGCCAACTTAGCTGCTTTAAAGCTATATCATTTTCATGATGGACAGCTACAATTGAAAAAAAAAAATAAACAATTAAGCTCCTTTACTTGCATCAAGCGACCACGTTTTTTAAGAAAATATACAAAATAAATTGGAAATAAAACGCCTTTTTCATCCAGTGTGACTTCGAAAAAGCTGAGGCGAGTAGTCTTATTTCATTATAGAACTTAATTGATTAATTCAATACCAATAATTGATAAATTGTAACTTTTTAATGACATTGCTTTTTGCCGAGGTTAGGATGGTTATGAAACAGCTTAAGCGTTATTAGACCCCGCTACGACGGATATACCGCAGAGCTTTTGAAAGTAGGGGCACGCCAGTGCTTAAGACCCTTCAGAAGCTTTTTAATTCCGGAATCGGTGATGGTGCGACACCAAAGGTGAGGAGCAATGGCGTGGTGGTGTTCTTCTTCAAGAAAGGTGATTAAACCTTTTCCTCTCTATTCAACCTATCGCAGTCCACTGTTGGACATTGGTTCATTTTGCGCCAGATATTCCGGTCCTCCGTTTTTCATCCAGACTCCACCAGCGACTTTTCGCAAGTTGTCGGTCCATCGGGCCGGAGGGCGTCCTACGTTACGCTTAAAGACGCGGTCTCCGCTCCAGAACTCGTCTGCTCCACGGCCATCGGTTCTGCGACATCATTACCACTGCCTAATCGTAATTTTAGTTTTTTGCGGATAATCATTTCTGATTTTATGTTAAGAGTCTCCCAACATAGCACGCTCCTCGCTCGTTGAGTAACTTTGAATTTCTGACCAATCCGCAGTCAGTGTCCTGTCTCATCTGCGTATGTTGGTATGGGTAGGACGTATTTCTCAAAGACTTTTGCTTGATGCGCCCAGCCCAAATGATCCTCTACTAGCTTCCCTTCGATTGTGCGTTCAAGTTTTAGCCAAGTAAACTTATTCTTGGACAATCTGGAAGGACGCCACCGACGCTTATCAGAAACGCTACCGGTCTATAATTCTTCAAGAGAGCTTTATCACCCTTCTTAATGAACGCTTGTGGACCACGCTTCCAGTGTAGTTCCCAGGTAGATGACGGCATTAAAAGAGCTCACCTAATGTCCTAAGGATGGGTTGTCCACCGGTTTAGGAGTTCTGTCGTAATACCGTCATCCCACGGGCCCTTTCATTTCTCAGTTGCTTCAGTGCTGCACTAATTTCGCTAACGTCAACATCCGGCATATCCTACGTACAATGGTGCCTTAGTAGGGCACGTAGATCTTCGCTGTCTTCGGTCTGTACTGATGAGCGCTCGACAAATCCATAGAATTTCTCAACCTCTTCCAGGATCTGTTGGCGTAATGTGAGTAGTTGGCCATCTGCTATATTAAGCTTCACCAGAATGCTCCTGCCAAGTGGTTTTTGGAAAACTTTGGGCCCCTGTTCTCCTTAATAAGGTCCTTAATTAACCTTGTATTGAAATAGTAGAATTCTCTGCGAACGAGTTTTCGTATCCGCTTGGAGAGAGCCTAATATTCCGGGTATGATAAGTTAAAGTCAAAATTCATTTATTTAAATTAGGCTTACAAAAAGCACTTATGAACGACAAAAATAACATTACAAAAAAACAAATTTATTTCTTTGAACTGTTCTTTAAGAGAGTCACGTGGTCTAAGGTTGTAGATAAAAGCTCTTTTTGTAGCACAAATATTGTATCAATGTCGGCAGCCGTACCCCACAACGGTAGACCATACGACATTACATTATAAAAATTACTAAATAAACTAATCTTGCCGTTTTTACATCTGTTACGAGTTATCTTAGATATTAAAAGCTTATTGAAGAATTAACGACCCATTACGATATTGTGCCACATCTTCAAGTTATTCTCCATAGTCATTATGATCCGTCTCGCGCATATGTTTGACGATTTCCAGCCCTCCGAACAAGCCGGGTTCCTCAAAGGCTTCAGCACCATAGACTACATATTACATACGCTGTGGCAGGTATACAGAAGAGCGGAGAGTATAACTGACCATTATGTTTGGCGTTTGTGGACTATGAGAAAGCCTTCGATTCGATCGAGACTTGGGCTGTGTTTCATTCCCTCCAACGGTGCCTGACTTGACTACTGCTATATCGAATTGTTGAGATGTTTGTACGAGAGCGCTACTATGTCAGGCCGAGTACATGAAGAGCTTACCATTGGCTTATCATTGGCACCGAGGAGTAAGACATGTATATCTGAAACTGATCACAGCTGCGTAAAAAGTTGCAGCTTTGTCCAAATGTCAATCAATTTGAGGACCTATTATATAAATTAGTGAAATAATATAGGATGATAAAGGTAAAAAAAATAAAAGAGGGCGGGGCGGCATTTCTAAATTTTTGCCCCCCCAAAAAAATTGAAGATCCGGCGCTGTATTCAGAGATATAATCTCGTGAAACACTTTTGTTCTGCATTTACGTGTTTAGAGGCACTATAGTCATAAATTATCATTTGAACTCTCAATGACAGCGTAGGTAATATGACAGAAATAAGACTGTATGGTTTCCTTCAATCCTGCTTCTGTCTAAAGGCGGATCCAGGGGGTCATGGGGTCATGAGCCCCCCCCCTGAGCTATTTTTAAGTACTATACAAAATGCCTTATAAGTTCTTAACTAGACTACTACTATGTGACCCCCCCTGGCGCCTAACCTTGATCCGCCCTTGCATCTGTCTTGGGCAGGCGTTTCACTTACCATCCGGATAGTGGACACAGCATAATGCTAAACTAAATCCCACAGGATTATCGCATAGTGAAAGTAGCTTGGTGTGATTTTTTTGTGATTGTGACATTGCAGGCTCAATCGCCTAAGTGACTGAAAGTTAGATGATCCACGTTAAGGCTTCGGTTCCGTCTACTATCACAATATAAGAGTTGTTGACGTCCAACAAACCGCATCGAATCCAAGGGGAGAGAACTATGCATCAAATCCGAGGGGAGAGAACTATGCCCAGTAGTGGACTGCGATAGGTTGAAGAGAGGGAGAGAGAGAAGAAGGTACATAAAGGAAGTAGAAATACTCTTGTCCTTTAAAATTTCACAAGAACTACTCATATAGGTAATTACTTGATTACCTATACATTAAATAGTTACATATTTAATTTCTGTCAAATATGAAATGTAATATTGACTTTTTATTCGGCTAGCAATAGTTTTTAAATGAGCTCCGTCTCGTTAGGTGTTCTATTATCATTTTATAGCCATGCTTAAATCTAATGAAACAAAGACGACACACTAAAAAGCCATTAACACTGAGAACAATATAAAGCAATATGAAAAAACGGCGCACACAAAACGTTCGAGTTCAAAATCGAACAAAAGAAACAAATTCAAAACCGAAAACGCGCGAAACCGAAAATTTGGAGAGCGTTGATTGGCTGTAAAAGGCTCGCGTTACGTGCCATTGGTCAAAGATAATGTTTGTGTGACTAACAATTTTGTGCGGGGAGATAAACGCGAAACTCAACCGCAAATGTTGACAGAGCTCTGCTGTTACTTTTGTTCGAATCTAAACTTAATAGCAGGGTACATATGACTTTATAAGACAGCACAGGGTACATAGTTGAGCACCAAATATGATGCACTAAGCGAAGAAACGGGATGGAAAACCGACGGCATAAGCTTTTTGCTGGTTGGGAAAGGACCGCATAGCCTTTTAAGGGTTGCATTACAGTTCATAATATAAAGGTAAATAATAAGTACTCAATAGTATCGGTAGGTATGTTTAAACTCCTTCACCACAAAACCATTTAGGAACACATTATTTTATCAATAGGTAGGGTGGATTGTAAATCTAAGATTTTTGTGACTGATAAAATCTTTTAAAATTTGAATGTTTTTCATACCATACCATATAATAAACACAATCCGTAAAATTTAAATAATGGTAGAGCCTATTTAAAGTACATATTAAAATGTAACCTTCAACGGACGCGTCTGTCAGCCTGCTACCTGAAGCATTCACAGATAAAGATATCGACATAAATTAAACACATCATTACCATAACCAACCCCTTATTTCGAGAATAATTTTATTATAATAGATAATTTAAAACTGCCCAAGTTCACCCAACCACCAGGGGGTTAAATGAGGAAAGGGCGGGGCGTGATCATGATGGAATGAGCCAATGCTGTTTGTCTCTTTCTAACAAATGAGCAGTCCTAAATGCAGTAAGCGGCTTACAATAGGAGTTGTCACGCGGTCGTATTGCCGTCTCGTTCTGGCTATCCTATAGAGGAGCTTTTGCCCTTCTAGTTATGAGGTATAGACAGGCAGCTCAGTTCACGTGAGATTGTGTTTTGTATCAGTGAAGTGGCGCCTTTATTCACGGACAGGAGCCCGATGTTCGCGGCTTTGACGTTTTGACGTAACGTTTGGCGGGAATTTGTTTTTTTTTTATATTTCCAACGCAAAGAAATTAGTTCTGGAAGGCCGTAAAGTTCTGTGAACTTTATATTCCGAAGTTGAATAATGTATTGTTGACAGTGATGGAAACGGGAGTTGAAGACTGCCACAGTTATTGCTGCGGCAATAACTTGGATTTATTAGTTGCAGTAAGCAAAAGTAAGTTTACAATTGATTCAATTGTATTAACGTGTAATACATATTAATAAATAGTTTGTATTTTTTTATAAATCATAATTCAATTACTTAAGTATCATTATTATGTATTTACACAAAAGATCATTTTGTTTTATATTGAAATAGATATATAAACCACTATACATCAACAAAACTCACGGTAAGTAGCTAAACTTTTGGTTTGGTTGATCAACAGATAAAAAATACAGTTAGCATTCAACAAAAATACAATCATCACGAAATTTGTATTTTGTTATCATTACGAAAATAAACGTTCCATGCATTTATGTTTCACAGACTTTACATCTCATAAACTAATTTCTTATATATTGTCATTTGCAAAAGAATATTAGGATTTCCTAACATAAATACCTACATTAAACGACAAAAATCTATTGACAAAATTTTCTTTAATAATGTGATTACTTAGTATAAAAACATATGGCAATTTCTGGCATGGCATGATAACATTTATTAAATTTTCATTAAAAAACATTAACCAAAGCATATTTTTCAATCAAAAACTAAATACCTATTCAGCGACCGGGACCAAACTTATCGTCAATGAAATCTCGGTCTCTGAAAAAAAATAGATATAGTACGAAATATACATTTTATTAATATATCAATTTCTATTCTCATAAAAAAATCGACTTATACTACTTACTTTCTCTTCATAATATTAAAAACCTTAAATACTACTAGAATATAACAATATCTCAAATCACGGTCCTAGCATCTAGGCAATGCCCGTGCCTATATAACTGGTTATATTTATTTATATGTATATAGCCAGCATACAGATTTACATATTTTTTAATTATCATAAGCCATTAGGCTTAGAGAGTATTATAGCTTAGAGGGGATCGAACCCGGTACCTTGGTGTAGTAGCCGACGCAACCATTAGAATAAAGGCGGGATAGATAACCTTCTTTTGGAAATATTCTCCCCTAGCATTTAAAATAATAATTGTATAAAAATATTTTGGTTGTTAAATCTTTTATGTTTCACCCTTAATTGTTTTTCTGGGCTTATCAACTACAGACTTCGTGGATTTTAGGTTTTTGCAGACCTCCTATTTTGAGGATGCCTACCCCTATGGTGAGATGCCCCCATAAAAATACCTAGAAGGTTAGATACCTTCGTACTTTATAAACGAACAACTTAACCAACCTCTGTGAGAGTTTGAGGGTAGTTCATGTTTTAGAAGGGTTCCCCGTTTTAGTGTACCCAAAAAGAAATTTGTCTCCAAGAAAATAAAAATGATAATAATTACGCAGTTATTTAAATAGCAATCTTAATAATATGATAATAATTTAAAATCAATCACAATAAGCTTGGTAAATAAACATATTTTATTCTACAAAATAGGAACTCTTAATTCTTTTAGAAAATATTATTTTTTGAGTTCCAACATAGATGATCGTTCAGAACTTATATTCGAGCTCTCACTCCATTCTGTCTTGTATATGTGTTATTAGTACACAATTAGTGAAAAAATATAAATAATTTAAAAACAAACGATTAATAGAACAAAGAACAAAAAAACATTGCAACGACATATAGGCATACATGACGTATGAAGGGATTGATGCTTCTGGGGGCACCTAGCCCTCGAAAAATCAGGGCAGCTATCCTTTTGGAGTGGGAAAGATGCCCAAGCTTTTTTTTAATAAATAAAAAAGAAAAAAGTATTGATTAACTACTAGACGCATGACGTCTGCAAGTTGACGTAAAAAAATTGAGCGGAATTATTGACCATGTATAAATTTATACATCATCAAAAACCAACCTTTACAACTTTGACGTGTTGATGGTTTCGGCGCGGATATGAATGCACATACGATCGAAACGCATTCTTAGCGCTTATCCTTGTTCAATTAGGTGGTATTACGACTTAGGAAAGTTTTTTGAAAATGGGGCATCTATCCCGCCTTTACCCTACACCAAATGGGTCGTCAAAGTTATAATTAGTTCTCATAAATGTGTGAATCTTTTTATCACTGCAGTTTTATAATTGGTTTGACGATCGCACAAGTGATGAAACTTTCGCTATGGTTATCGGACTGGGGACCGAAAAATAATATCTTGACTCATTCCGTGGTTTATAACATGCCTATGCATGCATATGTGTCGAAAGAAATCGGTACAAACAGCTTAACAACATGTTGACTTCTTTCGACACTAGCGATGCTATGCGTAGAGGGCTCATCTACCCATTCGCTGGTGTGAAGGCTGTGTGCCTTGCATTGGGTTACTCTAGGCTGGTTAATCATCATAATCAGCTCATTATAATGTCCCCACCGAAAGGCACAAGCCTACCCGCGTGGACGATTAAGGCCTAATCACTAAAGGGTGATTAGGCACTTCGCAGGTGTGTGCATTGATTTCTCACGATGTTTTCCTTCACCGTAAGGGCGTCGCGCAAACCTTTATATAATTCCAAAAAATCGAACAGACATCGTTACGTGGTGGGATTTTAACCAGATCGAATGGCAACACTCCACCCCAATGAGCCACCGAGGCTCATTCATTGATCTAATTTACCTTCCTTTTTTACACACAACAATAATCTACAAGTAAGTTTATTTTATGTTCTTGCATCTATATTACCCACCTATTAAATTTCATCTAGTAAATCATTTTTCAGTGATTCACTAGGTGGTAGGCTCGACACTTAGTCGCCTAGGTAGGCACCACAGTGCCCGATATCGTCCCGTAAATACGAGTGTTAGGTACGTTTGTTTTCCAGATGAGGACTGAAGCTAGTAAAATTACCGTGTACAGATACCTAGCACCTGACGTTTGTAAGAGGATAAAAAATATCTATAGTTATTGATGACCTTCATGCTATTCTGTGACCAGGCGTATCACTTTTCGTTCAGGTCGGGATACTTGCCACAAGTACGGCACTAATAACATTGAGTCAGGATTACTTACCACTACACAAATGAAATAGTGAACACATTTGCTTACCCCTAAAGTCTTCCATGTTTTCTTAGTATCAGCTTTTGTAGAAACCGTCATCACTCTTTCTATTTTATTCGTAATTGTTTCTTGTTTGATGCTGTCTCTGTCATATTATTCGAAGTTATATGTATTGGAGTGAGAGGATCAGTGGTTTCAACAATACGAGACTGAAGATTAGATATGGTGGAGATGCTTTCAGCTATATCATGCAAAGTTTTGGTGGAAAGTTTAGATTCAGTATGATCAAAACTATAACCACTCTTTTCTAATGGAACTTCATCAATTGAACAGTTAGAAGTAAATAATTTATCCTTAAGAGTATGAGCATATTTTTTTGTTGTATTAGTTATATTTAGATTGTCTGTAACAGCTTCATGAATGGAAGAGCTAGGAACAAATAATTCAGCTTTAAGAGAAGTAGCGTAATTTCTTGTTGTATAAGCATAATTCATAGTGCTATCTAGTATTTGTGTTGTGGGTGCTTTAGTTTGTTTTATATCCTTTTGTTTTGTTTGACCATAACTTTCACTGGTCAATAATGAGACATTATTTCTTGACGTAATTTCATGAGTTAGTGTTTCAACCCTATTATATTTCAGCACAGTGGTGTGTGCTGGAACTTTTAGGTGTTTCGATGAATCATGTAAAAGTGTTTCTTTAGTCATTTGCTGAATTGAATGTGTTGATGAAACCGTACTTTCCTTGTATTTTTGAACAATAGTTCGAGGTGATTTTGTTTTTGATTTAAATGTCCGTGTAGTTTTAAACGGTTTTCGATTGCTCACTTTTGTAATCGAATTCATCTTTTTAACTCTATCAGTTAATATTTTTCTAAATTCATTTAGAGTGAGAAAAGCATTTGGTAGTTTAGATTCAACAGGATTATTAACGTAAATTATAGGATCACTGCCTGATTTGTCTTCTTGTTTGACAAAAAGGTTGTGTCTCTTGTACCCGTTGACTTCTTTTAATCTATCAACGTGGATGCTGTATTGTTTATTATGCCTGAATAATCGCCTCAAGGATGATGGTTCAGCTGGAATATAATATAAAAAAATTACACAAGTGCCATTTTAGAAACACGGGTATGATATTTTAGAAACATTAATTACATTCTTTCATAGGAAATATTTTTGTCTTAATACCGACTGAGATGGTAACCACTATAAAAAATATTGATGAAAAACAATTTTCAGTAACCGCTACAAATTAAATACGAGTAACAGTATTTATAACACATATCTACTTCTATCAGTGACATAAAATAAAGTGTTCTTTTGCTAATAAATGAATATTTTTATTTAAAAGTTATATCATACCATTAATTACTGCCTCTTTGTACATTTCGTACAATTTCGGTATCAATTCGCCGTTATTGTATCCACCTACATAATTTAAATGCACAAATAAAACTATGGACACTGTTATTTTAATTTTGTTTCCAAAAACACTGCTCATGTTTCAAACATAACTCAATATCGCAACGAAACTGAACGCGTCGGTGAACGCAATTAATCGATAAGACTGCATTTATGTTGTATTGATTGTGTTTTTCAGTCATACCTACGCTCGCTACAGATATATTTCGTAGCCATTTCTAACGCTGAGAAATTATTGTTCCTTCAGTCGCACGCACCGTCATCAGCTCATTATACGTTCCCGGCGATGGGAACAAGCCGACCTGTATAGGATGGCCTTAGTCGTCCACGCAAGCCCAGTGCGGATTGGACGACTTCACGTACAACCTATTAATTTCTTCGTAGGTGTGCGCAGGTTTCCTCACGATGGTTTCCATCACCGTAAGAGCGATGGATAAACGTACATAGAATTCCGAAAATTCGAAATGACATTGATATGTGGTGGGATTTGAACCCACAAATCGGAAGGCAACAGTTCACACCAACGTTTCCATAGGTAGAATTTCATATTAATGTACACTTTGAAAAATAAATAAATAGCCACTTTGACGACATATATGTGACTGTACCTATAATATATACCATATAGTATTCTCACGGTGAGAAATTAGGCTTTTGGTATAGCTGTGTTAGGATTTTTTAAAACAATACCGCAAAGTAGTATACTTAGTGTTATGGACGTACGAGTACTATCCATCATAGCGAGTTAGAAAATATTGTGTATTGTGTAACCAAATTTATTTTGACATCATAAGCCTTACATGGATGTCTCATGAACATATGTATCTAATCGAGTAATTTACCAATGGTAAAATTCAGTCACCATTTACCTACGTCTCACTACAGGCACAGGATTTACTAGCCCGTACCACACACTATGGGCCAAATCCGTATTGACAATAATGTTAAAAAGTATGGATTCGTGATATGTTCACCAAACAATCGAAAAAGTGTTCCGAATGCAGTGACAGCGCACATACACATATTTCGAATTTCGAACACATTTACCCAAACAAAAGAGTACAAACTGTACTCTCTTCGGCGGTTCGTTTTTGAGGCACGGATGATCTACTTTTATATATACAGAACATGATTGCGTATTGGTGGGTTATAGATAACGAATTTCATTCTAAGTAGTTACTGGGACCTTTAGTATAATAGTAAATCTCTTGTTCCTGTCTAACTCTGGCGTTCAAAGATTTCAAACGGAACCTTTCAACTATTGGAACTCCAGTCGCAATTGAAAATATATTAAATATCATGTTGATAATGGTTAATCAAAAACATTTTTTATATAGTAACACTTACTCGTAATGACTATTGATTGAAATTTACAAACAATAATTACGTTTGTATTAATCATAGTGAGATTATATTGAAAAAACTAAAATTTACTGACAATTCATAAGGTTTTATATAGATTAGATGGCTCATTGGGGTTGTCTGTTGCCTTCCGATCTGGAGGATGCAGGTTCAAATCCCGCTATGTACCAATTTATTTTCGCAATTTCGAAATTGGATGTACGTTTATCCGACGGTCTTCGAAAAACATCGTGAGGAAACCTTACGTACTACGTGCCTACCGCCTACGAAGATATTCAAAGGTTGTACGTGAAGTCGGTCAATCCGCACTAGACCAGCGTGGACGACTAAGGCCTATACACTCTTTACGGGTAGGCTCGTGACCCTCGGTGGGGACGTATATAAGCTTATGATTATGGTGAAGGTTCTATATGCTATTTAAAGTATGTTAAAATAAGTATGAATCGTTAACAAAACAATGTCATTTTTAATCCATCCATCAAATCAATAAAAAAGCCATTAATGAGTACTATCATATTTTTTCTTCACTATTAAACAGACACTCTAGTTTTATACAAGAGTTGCTAATCTTTGATAATATGTGAAGAAAAACAACTAACACAAACTTACAGACGTTTATAGTCGTTAAAATTTTCCAAGAAAGTTGTTATCAAACAATAACTAACAGTTAACGATTCTCCGACGCTAACTTATACGAAGTTTCACTGAACAACTGTACAGGATGACTGAAAAGCTCTTTTTACTAGGAGATCTGAATAAGATGTTCACAAACTAAAGTTTATATTTCAATAAAATCCGGTATTAATAAGTCGGAACACCCTATCGTGTTCAAGGGGATACACTCCTTTATATTTCTTTTAAATTTTAATAAAGAAGAGGAAACAAAATAAAATTATTACTATGAATCGCAACACAAGCACAATCACATTTAGTCATGTCACTAAAACAAAAAAAAAACATATCCTCTAACATCTAGAAGACAGAAACAATATAGTGTGCTACGATGCCTATATGAAATGGACTCACTCAGCATAAGCCATGGACTCCAATAAGCAGACCCTGGCGCTGGGTTTCAGTGAGCCCGGCTGAGTAGGCGCACGGATGGACTAGATGCTAAAAAAAAGATAGGTATATAAAAACATACCTGCGTAGTGATTCAAAGTTTGTGCGTGAAGTCGGCCAATCCACACTGGGACCGCGTGGACGATTAAGGCTTGTACACCCTATACGGGTAGGCTCGTGCATTTCGGTGTGGACGTTTAATGACCTGATGATGATGATGATTCTTTGTTTTTAAAAAGACAATAGCGCATTTGTTCCTTTGAAGTTTCAAGTCTCCATGGGTGGTGGCCACAGATTGCCAATGGCTTGTCTATGATATAAAAAATGACGATTGATGCGTAATAGATAAAATCCCTCTTGTCTTTTTCTTTTTGTAAAAATGTGAAATCCTTTACTGAAACCCCACGGAATTTGAAATATCTCTCGCATGGTTTGATTCATTCACATATTATGTTTACTTACACTTTTTAGTTTATAAAAAACACTTTAACTGTCAAATAACACAAATTTAGTCAAGAATACTAACGAATAATATATCGTTTCTTTTCAAACCCTAATCCACACTAATTTCCGAACGAACATTTATGTTTTAATCCGTCTATTATATGTTCATCATTATTACATTTCAAATAGCTTTGCACTCTTATTATTCTTAAATATTATAAGCAATCCAGCAAGGGCCTGATGGTGAGTGATCACCGTCACCTATAATATACTACTGAGGGGTAACCACAATCTCTTAAAACAGTATTGTTATAATGGTACGTCAGCATTTTTGTACCAGAAAAGACGAAGTAATATTATTGTGACACTGTTTAAGAGATGGCCGTAACCTCCCTGATGATCGCAAAACAATCGTGCAATTGCTAACTAATGACGTAGATGCATTATACAATAGTTTTTGTAACGTATCGATTGGATATATCATTATCACGCCATCCGTGCTTGGCATATTAGTGCTGCACGAGCCCATATCGACCGCGTTTATCGATTTCAATCTCGCTTACGTTTTTTGTTGTGTTTTAAATGACTTGGTCGCTTCCTCGGCACGTATTTCATTTCTTACAAGCTTATTTTTTATCTACATGTAATTAAATATTATCACTTTCTCTGAAACCTATCGTAGTCCACTGCTGGAGATAGGTCTCCCCCATTTTGCGCCAAATATCCCGGTCCTCCGTTTTTCTCATCCAGCCTTCACCAGCGATCTATCGCAAGTCTTCAGTCTATCAGGCCGAGAGCGTCCTACGCTACGCTATTATACTTAAACCAAATTTCATATTTTGTTGCATAGAAAAATGTTGATATATAAATAATATCGAGTAAGTGATGCCACAACACTAGAAAATGACCATCTCAACATATCGTTATACTTCTCTTCAACCTATCGCTGTCCACTGCTGGACATAGAACACTCCCATTTTGCGTCAGATATCCCGGTCCTCATTGGAGGGAAAATGCCCATAGCCACCCCACCAGGCGGATATGGGACCGCAGTATGAACCAGTACACAGGATCGCGCTGCTGCCCACGGCTCTTACGACACCATCGAGAGGAGCAGCGAGGAGACAAATCTCTAACTCGCCGCCCCACGGCTAAATACATTTAGTTTGCATACCTATGAACATCATCATTATAACCAGCTCATGAAACGTCCCCACCAAGGAGCACGAGTCTATCCGTATAGGGTGTAAAGGCCTTAGTCGTCCGCGCGGGCCTAGTGCGGATTGACGACTTCGCGCACAACCTTTGAATCTCTTCGCAGGCGTGCGCGCAGTTTCCTTACGATGTTTTCTTTCACAGTAAGAGCGTCGGATAACATACATATAATTAAAAAAATCGAAAATACATTGGTACGTGTCGGGATTTGAACCTGCGCCCTCCGACCGAAAGGCGACAGTCCACTACGAGTGAGCCACCGACGCTATGAAATAAAAACCAGAGCTATTTTCATACTTATCATATTAGTGCTCCACATACATATAACTAACTAAGAACGTTTACCGTTATAGCGAGCAGTATTAGTAGGCTGAATAGCTTTTGTAGTATCCTTAATCACCTTTTCAGGTGAATAGGAACGGTTAGAACATTATCAGGTATATAGATTTTAAACTTAGCAGGGTTATCAAAGAAAAAGTCGCAATGTAATATTAAGCTATTGCTTTGGACCTAGTTTCCATTTTTACTTTCCCTTTTAGCAACATGGAATATGACGAGCTCGACACCGTTTTAGAGGTTTAGGATCTGGTGTTACTTACACCAATGTAAGGTAATGTAATGTGTCGTCCAATCCGCTGGGCCCGCGTGGATGACTAAGGCCTAATCACCCTATACGGGTAGGCTCGTGCCCCTCAGTGGGGACGTTTAATGAGCTGATGATGATGATGATGTTACTTACACTATCTGAACCATCAATTTACGTCCTACTCTAGATCACAGGCCTTCCTAGGCAGTTTGGCTTTGGGGGGCCGTAACCCGGAACGCGGTGCAATGCTGCCAGATTAAATGGGTTGTAAAGACATTCTTTAAAAAAATTGGGGTTAGACACCAAACTTAACATGCCTTCCAAAGCATAGAGACGTTTATTCAGATACAATTTTCAGTTACGTATCCTATGACAGACCGCTGCAATAGCTGTTGGACCATCAACTGAAGGTACTTGCCATTAAGCCATCAAGCCCGCAACTAATAGCAATGTGTATATTATATTTACTTTTTTCCAATTACTAAAAACTTAATCCATACTTAGATATATCGTAAAGCTGAAGAGTTTATTTGTTTGAACGCGTTAAACTCAGAAACTTTATTATTCAGTAAAGTAAGCTAATCTCTCCATAGCTATGCTGTGCACACCGGACTGTGCTCTTCAGTGTGACTAGGCTAATGCCTATAATGGCTAGTCTAAATTATTATTAGATGATGACGGTTAGATTAAATTCAAATTCAAATTGTTTATTTTCAGACAACATAGTCCATAAAATGCAAACAATAAAAGAAATATTCAATATCATAAAGTTAACCAAACATACAAAGAAAAAAAATACATAATTAGAAATACTCAAATAACATTCATTTAAAAAAAAAACGATAAACTTTATCAATTAATTTAAAAAAAATTAAATACAATTGCAATTAATAATAACTAAGAAAAGAAAATAACAAATATGATCAAATAATTAAAATTAGATTAAGTGACAATAAATAAAATTCATTCTCTCTCTCTTCAACCTATAGTAGTTCACTGCTCAACGTAGGTATCCCCCATTCTGCGCTAGATATAGATAGATTCGGCTTTTCTCATCTAGTCTCCACCAACGAACTTACGCCTCTTTCCGTCGGGCTTCGCTACGCTTGCCAAGACGCGTCCACACAAAAACTAGTCAGCTCCAACGGCAATAAATGTCGTTTTAATGAAACAGGGTCGGCACCATAGAAGAGTACGGTGGTAAGCAAATCATCGTTCCATCAGGATTCGTTATGCTTGCTAAGACGCGCTCTCCACTACAGAACTCGTCTGCTCTAACGCTTCTTCAGGAATTAATGTCACCTAAATGAAACAGGGTCGGCACCATAGAAGAGAATGATGTGACGCAAATCATAGTTCCATCGGGCTTTGCTACGCTTTCCAAGATGTGTCCACTCCAGAACTAGTCAATTCCAATAGCCATTAGGAATTAATGTCATTTTAATGAAACAGGGTCGGCACCATAGAAGAGTACGGTGTGTACACGATGCTGCCTGCGCAGCAGTTGGCGCCGCTGTCGCCGTGGCCGCCCGACGGCTCGCTCCTCGACCGCATGGACGACCTCGCCCACAAAGGTAAAGGTAATGGTGACCACCATGATTTCAATACAATGTTTTACTGCACGGAATACACTTAGTATATGAACGAAGACGTTGTTTCAACAATACTTAAAGCGTATTGTTAAAGTTTACAACGTCATTACTTAGATGAACAATAAACTAAGATTTTGAATCACACTCAAAACATGTCCAGGGCAGATTTTTGCCCTGGACATGTTTTGAGTGTGATTGTGCATAGAATCACACTCAAAACATGTCCAGGGCAAAAATCTGCCCATCGCATGAGTTAAGCAGAATTCTCAATCATAATTAGGCTCGCTACGTTTTTTTGTTTCGAAATGACTACTGCTGTTGGCCGCAGATGGCCTTTACAGCTTCACCGGGCAATTGGCGAGTGCAGATAGAGCTCTCAGCCTTAGGCTCGCTACGTGTCATAGTGACAGTAGTATGCTCGTGCTATTGATTTTGTACCCTTTTAATGAAGCGTTAAGATCTAAATTTTAATGAACAATTTTTTGTCATAAATATAACAATAAGTCAATGTATGTGTCAAGCGGCTCGGTTATTTTTTGGTTGATATTTCTTCGTGGTTGTGCATATAGTTAGCTTATTGCTTATGTAAGTTAGCGTCTTTGGTTTTATTTAAAAAACGTAAAGGGAAGATTTTGTGATTTAAACGCAAAATGTAAAAGCAGCAATTAGCCAGCATATTGTGTTGGGTCGATATAAAAACTTCGGATCAAACTCAATATAATTAACTTTTAAAAATTGTAATTCCAAACATACTGGCTGATATTACTGTCTTTTAATATAACAATGAGCATTTAACATTGTCAAAATTTGCTATTATTAAAGCCTGATTGATCAAATTATTATCTAGACTGAATTATCATTAATTATGCAATAATGATTTACTAAATAATAACTTGAAAATTTTCATGCATAAAGTAGGTAAACAAACTTTCAAAGGCAATAGATTAACTACAATAACCTATTATTGTTACAAATGAAGTCTTTTAAATGTTAAAATACATTTACACGTATATTTACTGCAAGAATACATAATAAAAAAAGCTCAAAATTTACATAGTATTTTTTTCTGATAATATCAAAAAGCTAACACTAGCATTTAATGACATAATTATTTTAGTGTAAAAGTTTACATATATGTAGCATTAAGAACCTCTCGTCCAAACATGATTATGCCCAAGGAAGCGTGGCCTCATAGATTCCCCTCCTTAAAATCCGCTCCGGCACTCACTCGCTTCACTAAATCAATACTCATAATTTTACGATTTATTTCGCTTGCATCAACTTTATTAAGCGTAGCAAATCAATTAACGTATTGATTTGATGAATTACTTTATATTCTAAAGTTAACACAAATTTACGTAGTGATAGTTCTTCAATGGATATTTTATTATATGTTACCGGAAAATAACAACAACCACAAGTTGTTTAGGATTCTACACAAGAGATAAATTGTATTATTTTACGCCTACATTTTCGCAAATTGATCCAACTTACTGAAATCACCAGTAAAGTAAGAAGAGAGAAATTTACCACAGAGCTACGAAAGTGTTATAGTGGCCATAAGTAAAAAGTAACGCAACGTCGTTGTTCAGAATTTTATAACAAAAACAAGAAGCGTAGGTTGAAGCTCTTCTGTGATTGGTCAAAAATTTTATAATCTTGCGAAAGGATATTCGTAAAATTATAAATTTACTACGAGACTTTTCCAATTAATAAATTTACGAAAATTTTAAGCGTAAAATAATACAATTTATCTTCGGTGTAAATTCCTACGAAAATTTATCAATTTCCTAGGAAATTAATCAGTTTGCGGCTCTTGTTATTTCCCGGTGACATATACTTAATTATATTTTTAACCTTTCAATCGCCGCAGTCGTCTTTATTTGACAGTCAAAATTGAAATAAAGACTATACCTAACGGTTAAAAGGTCTAAAAGATTTGGTCTTTAAAAATTACGGAAGTATACCATGATGCTCCATCATGACAGAAATAGCCGGTTGATAATTTTATATTGACTTGTCCGCGATAATATTCGAGTGATTACAAATATAGCCCCGGATTTTAGGTTGACCTTACGACCGCCTGAACTCCAGACACGTCGAAAAAAATTGTGACTGTTGGATATATCTGTCAGCGGCGATTAAAGAGTTAAAAAGCTTGTGAGAGCGGACTATTTATGACGTTACGCATAAAAACCCCGCTTGTAGATGTAAACAAAACCTGTTGCATTAGCAAGTCTACTGTGCATACACTGCATACAGACGTGATTAATTGGAGTAAGCAGACTTATGATGCGACAGGTCACAGCGGTGTTAACCAGCTCGGCGGCGGGGTGTTTGTAGGAGGGCGGCCGCTGCCTGACTCCACGCGGCAGAAGATCGTGGAGCTGGCGCACTCGGGCGCGCGGCCCTGCGACATCAGCCGCATCCTGCAGGTCTCCAACGGATGCGTCTCCAAGATACTCGGCAGGTCAGTTGTGATACACTACACTACTGCTAGAAACCACTGCCACTTCCCAGAGAAATCTCAGAGAACTTAATGATTGGCTAGACCTATTCCACGGGTAACAAACGGATGTGTCTCCAAGATACTCGGCAGGTCAGTTTCATTGCTCACACTCTTGCTAGAAACCACTACCACTTCCCAGAGGAATCAGGCTAGCATATTTCTCAGGGAACTCAATGATTGGCTAGACTTATTCCAGGGGTAACCAACGGATGCTTCTCCAAGATACAAGCCAGGTCAGTTGCGACACACTATACTACTGCTAGCAACTTCCACTTCCCAGAGAAGTTATGCTGCATTCTGCAGTTATATAAATGCAAATAAATATATCTTTCTTACACTTACTACGCTGCTCTTATTCGAATCTTCGATACTGTGTTACATGTAGCACTTCTCAGATAAATGATGCTATATAGAACCTGGACAACTACCTAGATTTATTCCATGGATATCTTACGGATGCATCTCCAAGGTACTTCAGAGATCACTTTCGATTTCCTCCACTATTGCTATATAACATATTACCCCTTCACTGATTTTCTCATGGTGCATATTTCTTAGGGAACTGGATGACTAGCTAAGTTTTTCTGGGTATCCAATGGATGTGTTCCAAAGTACTTACTCAGCAAGTCAGTTGCTAGAAACACTACACACATACTAACCCCCTCACTCTTGCTAGAAACCACTAGCGCTTCCCAGGGAAATAATGTTGGATTTTGCAACTATGTAACCGCAGTTACGCTACTCTTCCTCTAAGATTGCAAAAGATACCAGTATTCTACTGAAGGTACCCCCATAGCGCTCCAATATGATAAAAAGGGTAACTGTTAAGAGACATACCTCCAATTTACACACTCTATTAGAAACTATCTATTACTTAACCCCAAATAGCCGACACGACCGCAAATGTTACAGCCAACAACGTTTCACTGAACCATCCCAAAAATGCAGTCAGTAACTTATCCCGCGTCTAACTGGTCGCAACCGCAGGATCCTGCGCCGACAGAAACCGCATACTGACGAACTAGTTTCACGAGACCTTTACACTCCTACATTATCAGCACATAAACTAGTTCAACTGTTCTGGTGCTTGCAATCATAACAAAAAGACCTTTGGTTTCTTGAGAGGTACACTTCGTTGTGGGTCTAGTTATGTGGTTATAAAATATTTCTTGAATTTTCACCGTTGTAAATAGAACTCGCTCACCTTTGCTCGTGGTAAGTGCCGCAGTTTAATTTACGTTGGTGTTATGGCAGACAGCCAAGGTGACGACGAAGGTTGGGTTTGTGTGACAGGTAATCCGAGAAGTTTATTTTCGACGCGGAGATTGTCTATTAGTTTTAGTATTTGCGGTTTATGACTGATTTGTGATTGTGGCTGGTGGAATGTGGCCCAACCAACAATCTTGAAATAGCTAAGTCATAATGGTCTATTTAACTATTACGACACAATGACGTTTCTATTGGCGCATTTTAAAATTAGCGGAATTAAGGCCCAGAGGGCTTTACGCCATCCCTTAAAATAGTATTACTATAATGATACATCGGCATTTTTGTACCAGAAAAGGTGATTCTTTTTTGTATGCTTATGATAAAAATTTTCGATACAGCAAATACAAAGTTAGTGATTAACTTAGTTATCGAGTGCCAAACTAACAGCTGGCTAATAATAATATCGTCAACTTCCCTGGAATCGAACCTGATATCGGCCACCCGCAACCCGACACCTGGCGGCCACCCCTACGCACATCGTACTTTGATACTATGGTGACACTAAATAGTATCTTTTCAGTGTAAATTTAAAACAAAATCAATACAGAAACTGACATTTTAAATTATGGTGGAACTTCAATTATTTTACATAATAAGTTCGCCCTTGTACTGTATTTTTGTATAGTGCATTAAGTTTAAATAAATAAATAAATAAACTTAAACCAAGGAAATTCAATAAAACATTTACGTTCAGATTCGTCAAAATCAGAATTTCGAAAAAAGTTATTGTGTTAAAAGTCTGAATGACAATTGGTACCTGAAATCGATTGCATTTGTCACGTTTTTGGAACTAATTTTTTATCCAATAAGTCTCATCACTTAACTCTACAAAAATACAAATTACTTAATTCACCAAAATCTAATACAAGCAAGCGGATACACCGTATGTTTTATTCTATAGACTAGACTAGGCACATCACTAGTTTTAATTTAGAATGCAAAGGGTGGCAAAATATACAAGTCATGACCGGTTTGCCAATCAACGCTTAAATCTTTTCGTTATCTGTCTGTCGATCTGTCACCATACTTATTTTTATTGGCAACTTAAAATATTTTTATTAGCCTTATTTGATATAAAGGAATTTTTAGTTCAAACAAAGTGTATGCTACCCGAAGTTATTTAAACGTAGGCCGACCCCAACTAGATGGACCGATGACCTGGTTAAGGTGGGCGGTAAGAGATATATCGGGGAGGCATGCATTCATACATAATGATGATGATGCTATTTTAATAAAACTTTAAATACTCCCAGGTACTACGAGACGGGGTCTATCAGGCCGAGAGCGATCGGAGGGTCAAAACCCCGAGTGGCTACAGCAGAGGTGGTCAGCAAGATAGCCCAATATAAGAGAGAGTGTCCGTCCATCTTCGCTTGGGAGATCAGGGATCGTCTGCTGAGCGAGGGAGTCTGCACATCCGACAACATACCCAGCGTGAGTACCTTTATTTTTAAAATCTGTATAGGCAAACATTTGTCCGCCATCTCACCTGATGGTAGTGATGATGCGGCCGTGGATGGATCATGCCTGCCTAGAAACTGCCTATTCACTCTTGCCTTGAAGACGGTTGGAATGATCGGGAACACATAAGGAGGCAAAGAATTCCATTCCTTTGCGGTGCGCATTAGGAACGAGGCACCATAGCGGGCTGTGCGGATGTGTGGAATGTCTACCACGTAAGGATGGAACGCTAGCCTCCGTCTTGTATCCCGATGGTGAAAAGGGTTGGTGGAATTAACTCGTGTAATGCTTAATTTATGGAATTAACTCGTGAATTTTAACCTTTATGCTTTGCATCTGGGCATGACACTTCCCGTGTGAAACTATGAAGGCCATCTTCGTGCTGGCCGCAAATGGTCTAACGTAACGTTCAAGCAGAAAAGTAGACTTGATTTAGTACGGTCTTTATACACTGTTTCTTTGTTTTATTGAAAGATATGGTTTTTCATGGATGTTGAAAGCATATTTCTATTGCTGTTAGTTTTACAGCTAGAAAAATGCAATCCAGAGTTTATAAAACTACCAGCGGATAACAAATCAAATGACTCAGCTTGCTGAATAGCAAGAAGCTATGAATACTGGCTTTACATAGCCATCATATGACTTCATGTTATTATTACTTTACGTTATTTGGTCATATAACTAGTATAATAGCTCTGCTAGATAAAACATACGCTAACTGTCAATAACATAACACTTTACGTATATTATTAGGAGTAGCTTTATTCAGTAGATGTTCTCTTACCAAGCTCATTTTAGTAATGTAGGTATACTGCAAACTAGTAGCTTATGGCGGCCCCAATTGTCCACATAAATGGTGACTTCATTTTGTCTAAGTATGACCATTAAGCATTGCTAATATCCCTTAAAATTGATGAAGCTTAAAGACAAAAATATTCCAAAACAGCGAAGAGATCCAGTATTCAAAAGCTCTCCCTGCGATCTTTCCCGCCTGCCAGAACTATGTGCATATAAAAGTAAAGCAGTAACACAATAGGCGCTATACCTACCGTACCTTATCGTCACTACAACCCTCCCACCCTCGTGGCAAAACAATATGACGTTATAACTTTTTTCTTCATTTTTTCCCCTTTTTGAATACGACCCGCTCCCCACTGGGGCATCCTCTAGACGTCGATACGTCTTTCTGCGTACAGGATGATGTTTAAAATATAACTAAGTGGGTAATCTTTATTTAATTATTATATCTTTCCGATGAACGTGATTTATCTTTAAATTTTAAGTTTAACCTTTTAGCTGCTGCATATATCCGACAGGCATAATTAATTGCCTATTGTATCTGGCATTCTGGGACTTAAAAGATGAAGCAGTTAACTTCGCAATCTTGGTATCATTTGTATCGAAGTTTTTTAACGGAAGTGATTAATACTTACATTAATTATGGCTGCGTTAATAATCTTATATCATATTGAGAAATGTCATAAGGGTTCATTATTTCTGTTAAATATTTGTCGTCAGAAGAAAAAGAAACTGAAAGTGTATTTTAAGTAAAATCGTAACCATCATATTCAATCATAGTGTTCAAATTCTATACAAAATAAAAAGTTCGTCTGTCAGTCAACGAGTTTATCGAGTTTAATGTTTACTTCTTTAACAGTAATTTTCAGTAAAGAAGTAGGGTACTGAAATTCCTGTCTACTTGTTTTAAATTTATCTAGTTTTTAACAACGAGTATAAGGTCGCCGTTTGCCATTGTTCATTATATTTCATAAAACGACCAAAGTAAGTAAAACTGGTAAAACTAAGCAAGTTACCAGTAAAAAGTATTTTTATTATCCAAGGTGAATATCTAGTTACACATAAACCCGTCTTCGTATTAGAAAGAAACAATAAAGTTAAACGTACCGCGAGTCAACGATAGCACAAAAATTACAGCAACAGTTTACGAGTGTAAACGGGCGTTAAGCACCCTTTTACTATGTCCCTGCACATTAATTAATTAACGACTACGCGCCATCACCCTGTCTTTGACGTTTAAAAAAGCACCAAGTATTCGCCGAAGATATCGGCGAAAAACACAAAACCGAAACAGAGGGAAAAAGTAGAGAGGGACGCGCATATCGGCACTTGATAAGCGCGAAAGAGTTGGTGCGATGTCTCTTTTTTCGTCTCCTGAAGGGGGAGAGCGGGCGATTTTGACACGGCATGAATAAAGAAAATATGAAGGCTTTTGTTACCGTAAAAATTCCTGTACAGTGGATAAAGTCTTTAAGTTATCAGCGGGGAAGCTTCGGGGGTGCTTATGTACCTATATATACAGGTAGGTGTAGATTGTGCAGGGCTGCTGCTAGGGTAAAATAATGTCTTGATGAACACATTTTCACAACTTCAGTTTTTGAAAATAAAATCCCAATGTTTTAATACCTTTATTTAACCTTAACTATAAAACAATATTAATCTTGAAAATAAAACCTAAAATAGGAAACCCATTTTTCGAAAGCCAGAATACAGGCAAAACTTTTCATTCATAAAATATGAATTCGTTTTCATTAGACAGTCATGTTACTTTAGAGAACGCATGCTAAGGACAAAATTACAAATAATTACCAAATATGCCCTGTATTTATAGTACCTTATTACAACCATTAGCCTACTAGTCGACAAAAGTTGAGATTTATTTAATTCAGTTAGATCTACATGATTGAGGACCGTTATCTAAATTTCGACCCTCTTCAGCACCCATACAAGCGTAGACTAGGAATCTGGACAAATTATTTATTATTATTAATTTTACTGTTTTTTTTTAAATAACAAAATTTCAATTTTTATTGTACCTATACCTTTACCTCTCGGATTTGGTTCTGTAAAACACCCTCTGACATATCCCTCATGTTATATACATAACCTCTAAGATACCTCTGGCAAAAAAACTGTTCCTTGGCAATAGTTTCAGGGGGGTAACCGCCATCACTTAAAACAGTATTAGGTATTATATTGATGCGTCAGCATCTTTGTACCAGAAAAGGCGAAGGAATATAATTGTAATACCTACTGTTTTAAGAGATATCGGTATCACAGATTATCGTGACAGACTCTTGTATCCTAATTAATTAAAAAGGCTTTACCTATTGAGTTTATTGGACATTTTTTTCTTATTTGACCATAACAAAAAAACATGCAATAGTTTTGTAGTATGCTTTTTGTATGGCATTTTAATAAATTTATTTTATCTATATAATACTGTCAAGCTATCAATTACAAATCTTCTTTTATATGTTGGCATTCCTTGTTGTTCTAAAAAAAATGTTATAAACTGTTTAGCGTGTCAGCCCTTTGAAGCGTCGCTCGTAGGTACGTCAATATATGTCGATACATCACTGTTTACGCAGCCGAGTACTCATATTGTTTTAAGGGCGCTCGGAGGTTGAATATTAATGTCTGCCACGCCGCGCCTGTCTGATTTCATTACAATACCTTTCGGAAAGTTCTTGAAGAAATATAGACAGATTCGTTTTAAGTTACTCCAATACACGTCTAGAACACCGTCTGCCTGTAAAATGAATCAATACATATGAACGCACCAAATATATAACTTACGAAGCTTTAATAATGAATCCAACGATACTAAAGCTATCAAAAGTTGCTTGTTTAAAAAATTACGACGTTGATTGATATCGTAAATATTAGTTTAGTAATATTATCTATATGATGTCAAATAGCATCTTAATTAATTAATCCCTTTCGCATTTAAAAACATCATAACTATTTCTGAAATATGAAATAATATTAATGGTAATTTTTAGATACCTGTGTGTCAGGTATGGTTATCTTGATTTATTTATAAAACATAAACTACAAATTAATTACTTTATTTATTTTATTATATATGTAAATACACATTTATTTTTACATGATTTTCACAAATATTTTTATATTTATACAACTTAAACATTATATTTACACAACTTAAACAGTGACTATATCATATTGTATATGCTTTATGTAACTAAGCTATCTTTTAATTAAAGAGCCTTCCTACCCTTTACCCAACTGAGTTTAACTTATCTCGCTTAATTTAACATTTATTGTGATACACAGCTAAAATTTATGACCTACCTAACTAAACCAATTTAATAACTAAACATACGGACTTTTTATTTTATTAATAGCTAAGTAGCTAATGAACACTCACACTAGTTTCAGCTACCTATAAAGCTCCCAAAATGTATCAGTATGGTAAAACTCAAAAGAAACCAACCCCCCCTGCTAACCCTTCGTACTCCAAAACGTATCAATATTATACCTTTGGGTACTTGTATATTGTTTTAAGAGGGTGTTTAAAGGTCGAACATATTAATATATGGACGGCTTGTCTGCTTTCATTACTGATGAGTGAAAATTCCTATGTTCACATTAATGGATGAGGACCGTGAGGGAAGATTAATTCACCGGATCAAGTCGGTTAGGTTTTAATGCATTTATTTTGTTAACTTATTTTTCCATTGAGCGTGGATTAACAGTTAAATGTTTTATTACTGCATAGTTATCTGCTACGGTTTTGTGCATAATTTATACCTATTTAACACAAATTTACACTGCCCATTGTTAGAGTCAGACGTTTTCTTAATAAGTGTGTAAAAAACATTTTGGTTCTACAAATATGTGTGACTGATTTTTTAAATGAAAAATTAATTTAATATGATTATTATTATTATCAAAATTTGTGACTCGACACCTAACTTATTATTACATTGACTTATTTTAGATTAGATATTTATGTTAATTTAAAAATTATTTTATGTTCACTTTGTATATTAATTGTTTAAATTAATGTTTTTTGAACTGACATCCTGTTTGACATTGATATTGTATTGTATTCACTCATTATGAAATTTTGAACCTATCTTGACATATCATTTTTATATATTTGTACCTTTCAGAGGCAAGACATAGTGATACTATTGTATAATTGTTCCTCCTTGAGTGTATAACCTATGTTTAACAAATAAACTAAATTGAATTGAATAAACCACAGAAATAAGATAAATAAAATCATCATAATCAGCTATATGTTTGAAATTATATGTCCCCACCGAGGGCACGACCTTACGCGTAAAGTGTAGCTATATAGGCCTTAGTCGTCCACGGGAGCCCAGTGTGTTTTGGCCGATTTTACGCACACTCATTGAATCTCTTTGTAGGTATGCGCCGGTTTCCTCACGATGTTTTCCTTCACCATAAGAGCGCCGGATAAACGTAAAAATATTTTCGAAAATACATTGGTACGTGTTGGGATTTGAACCTGCACCCCTCTGATAGGATGGTAACAGTCGACACCAATTTGCCACCGATACTCCAAATAAAAATAAAATACAATATAAAAAATCTTAGCCAGTTTCCATTGTTTCCAGTTTCCGTCTGTTTAGACTGGTATATTATAAGAATTGGTTTAACTTTATTATATTACTAAATAAATTATCTTATTAAAGCGAAGGTGATACTATTATCTGGGACATAATGCAAGATTCATTACTTCCTTTTATTTTATTTTACTTATTCCCCAAAATTTTTAGCATTTGTGATGTTAAATTAAAATGAATTCTAATTTTACAAATAAAATTTTTTCTTCAATAAAGAACTTTAGGCATAAGCTCATTTTAAAATAGTAACACACTAATGACTTTCAAATACTTTTCCAGTTCAAAAGAAAATGTTTGCAACAATCTCTTTACACGCGACTAATTGAAAAACTATCTCACTTCAAAAGAACGATAACGACTCAACAGCAGTTAAGCCTTTACCGTAACGATGCTTAACTAAAACTAGTTGCGCGCAACCCTAATAACTATTCATACATCCCCAAAAGTTGGCCGCCGTTGGAAACTGCGATCAATAACCGATGTAATAAAGTTTAATTTTGGTTATTAGGTTACAATGTGCGGCGGGGGTCAATGGTTGTCACAGGGTCATATCGCTGCAGAACATGCGTTCCCGTAGCAAATCACTTCCGGACCACTAAATCCAGGCCAAATTAATGCATTTAGCACGCTCCCGGCCCTTCACTGGGGATGACAACTTTATTTCATTGTGTCGCGATATTTTCTTGTCACTTCGATGACGGGTGCGGTGCTTTTTTTTGGCAGCTCGGCGCGGGCGAGGGAACTGTGTCGGATGATGCCAACGTAATTTCTCTGTAACGAATGAGTATTTTGATGCAGTTATGTTGTTAGCATGACAGAATATATCTATTTTTATTGTCATGATCACTGAAAATGGATCTTTGAATTAAATTAAATACATTGGTATATGGCTAGATTTGAACCTGCATCCTCCAGATCGGAAGGTGTTCCCTTCCACACCAATGTGCCTCCGACAAAACAGTGTATATTTTAACCACACATCGACAAATATTTTGAAAAGTTTAAATTTTTGCTACTTTTTGACACCGCTCACTTAATAAAGATACCAACGTTATAAAACCTTATGGAAAAACAAAAACAGTATATGTCTAAGGGTGTACTTTTTTAATATAAAAACGCAACAATCGCGATCGTATCGCTCTCAATGATCGCGTCAATAAATACGCCGTCCGATACACTGATTTAAAATATCATTACGTCATATCTGCGATCTCACGGGCCCCGATAGCAACAAATTGTAACAAAGGACTGTGCCAAAGAAGATTATCTGAGATGACGCGTGCCACGCACGTGACGTGCATGCGGTCCATTCTAGTCGCATCTACCCTATAACACATCTACACACACAGATCTCATCCTTATGTCTAGGATAATAAAGTGCAAAACCAATTATCGCTAACGACCAAGTGAAGTCATTTCGTCCACCATTCAAAAATGCATCGTAAAGTTTATGAGTAAAGACGACTTTAGCCTGTTACAGGAAACGATAAAAGTTACTTAAAAGTAAGAAGTGTTGGAGAGAAATTAATACCGCAATTGTGAGGATTTAAGGCTTATATTGATGTCGAGTGTTCGCAGTGCAAATAAGTAGGTACGCAGTTTATGCATTTGTGGTCCGGGCGTCACTAGCACAAGCGCCTCGGGCTTGGGTGAGATTAGTTCGGTTTGTTAGTGTAACAATCTGATTAGTTATTTTCAAGCATTTGCTTTTTACAGTTAATTATAGCATGCTAAGCTAAAAACCAAATGCAATGATAGAGCAAAGACCATTCACTTTTTAATGTAATGTAACTTAAAATCGGCAAACCCAATAACTTCAACTTTGGTGTTTATTATATTCGCATTAGAGAATGTGCAACCACGTGCAATACTGGTGGAAATTACAATTTGTTTAATGTATGACCTTGTTTATTTTTAAAGATTACGACATAGAAATGTTATTTGTACCATAATTATTTACCAATAAACTGGGTTTATCCATTTTATTTATCGCAACATCATCCGATCATCGGATGTGCAGTTCCAGCCATTATTTTTTGTTACATTTCGTCGGAATTAATTTAACGAGCCAAATTTGCTACGATATGGTGATCTAAATAAAATTCTGGTCCGGTCAGGTAGGTATACTTATTTCTGATATTACGCAAATTCGGTTTTCAGTCTACAATGTCCTATCTCAAGTGGGCAAAGTAATGTTTCCACACAAGCAAAACCCATGCTCACAATGATGTGGCAGTTTTTTATAATATTTTATGCATAAATAATAAAAAAGCACTCAACTTTTTAAACATCCGTAACAGATGCGCGCAGTGCGTGAACCATGATTAAAAAAAGAACTGTCATAACTTAAATTTGACAGAAATTACCGTTGAATTTCGAAAATCAATAATTTGAAACATAAAAAAATATGATACAATACCGTGTCGCCATGTTCACCGTAAGCCGAAGGTTTGCCGAGGGGGTCCATCGAAGCGCAAGAGCCACGTGCTTTTAAGCCGGCGCTCGCGATCGCCATTATTACGCCTTTCATTACTCGCAACAAGTTTTGGCGCCGTTTTCAAGTGTTTCATTATGATTTTTTTTTCATATTAATATTTGTGAACACGTGTACAGGGATTATATTTCGTGCTATACTTAAAATAAGCCGGTGTTTTAAGATTTCCATGTATGTATTTTATTGTAAGCCATCTAATTCTAATTAATAAAAACTATAAATTCACATTGAGTAGCCAGTAGTTCTTATTTCAAATTTAACATATTTTTTTTATATATACTTACTTATTGGTAAGATCTTTTGAAACTTTAAATATCAACCTAGATGTCGAAGTATGTCCTTTTTAAACTTAAAAAATACAAATAGTATATTATTGTAGCGTTTTCATAAAAAACCATAAAGTATAAAAAATAGAGACAGAGTGTTATTAATATCCTCGACTTTGTCAATAATTTCTGATATTTTTAAGTAAATTAATTTTAAAGTCAAAACTTTCAAAAACTAGAATTATGTAATCGACATGTTCATTTACCTACGAAAAGTAATTCCCTTTTCCCGCTCTTTTGATTAATTAGAGTTTTACACCATTGAATACGGAAGCCATGTTCTTTTCAGTTTATTTTATCGGCTCTGTTGACAGATTCGAGCCCAATGTCTATAATAATATTTATTTTTGTCTCACATTACATAAACAAAATTTGAAGCTAAAATCAGCTGACACGGGATGTTCGGGGCTGGTTTCAAGCTTAACGTAATATATGGCTCGAGTTAGCTCTAATCCACACTCGAGATACTCAGCAGTACGGACACCAAAAACGCTTATTGTGTGAAATTAAAAACATTACCTACATATGAACCGAAAAAATCCTATTTTAAGAATATTTCTTTCATGCAACATTTAGTAATAAAATCCTATTGACGGATTTTATAAAATCCGTCAATAGGATTTTATAAACGTGAAACCTAAACAGCTAACCTAAGGGAATAGTTTCTAATTATGATGAGTTACTTGGGTCGAAATGACAATATGAGCAAACGGTCATCTCCTGCAATCCTCCAATGCCACTGTATTGTATGCTTGAGTGCTAACTTACTCGTAGGGTTTTAATAAAAAACATCTGTGAAACCAAAACGCAGGTGTAACAGATTATCCTCTATTGACCATAAACAAGCACGCTAATACAGCACTCAATCCAGCCATCCAAAATGGTTCCCTCAATAAAACAAACACAAATGAGTGTTTGTTTTGTAATCCGTACACATCCCCTCATCTGAGTATATTAAATGACGATATGATAGGAGATGTTAGATAAGATACCCGATGTAATTATAACGTACAACATGTTCCGCATTGGGGTGATTTGAAGTTGTTTGATAAACGTATTTAGTTTATTGACGATATAAAATACTTCGCAAATAAACATTAGAATATTAAACTTGGGGTTTACTGTTGGTTTTTTTATGTTAAGAAGTGAACAGGACGGTCAGGACGCTCACCTGATGGAGGCACTTAACATCAAACAACACTAATCATCATCATAATCAAATCAGAACATTTTATTTCAGATATAACATCCATATTACATTTAATCTGCTAATAATAACAAAAATAACAAAACAATAAATATTAAAATGAAATTAAAAAAAAATACATTGAAACAATAAATTAAATTGAAAATTAGCCCAATTTTTCAATAACTTAATTAAAATAATCAATAACTTAATTTAAATATTCTATTAAAATCCATTGTTATCATAAAATAATAAATCACAATAAATTCATTATAAAATACAATTGAAAATACAAATTAAAGGGTTATTTTTTTTTCTAAAATAAAGAGATGAATTAATGCCGTTACAATAAAAATGCCATGTAGAAAGTCTAAGCCCCGGGATCATTTTTTCACGATTATAATGATAACTGGGATTTTTCAACAAAAAATATTGACCATCATACAAAAACATTTCTATTGCACCAGAAATGTCTATACAGTACCAAGAAGCCGTTCATGGCGCCTAGAAAGTATTTATTGCGTCAATGGGGTAAAAATTCTACAGTTTCGTATGTATACATAATTTACCTACATTAACATAAATTGCGTACCGAAGACACGGCGCCCGGCCCACAAGGCATTCTAAGCGCCCTCTCGCGCCACTGAACATCAACAACTCAGTCATAATCAGACGTTTAGGCTTTCTTTGATAAGCGAAATTAGCGTCTTCAAGGAATTTAATTTGTTTTCACTTGTCCGCAAAGTTGTCTAGTTGGGACTTTCGAGTTCAGAAACAGTTAATTTTGTGGATTATTATTGTGTTAGTTAATAGGGTTTGGAATAACAGAAACCGTAAACTTTAACAGATTGGACGACACGAAGGTTTTTAAATGCATGGCTTAGACTGAGGGGTAATACAATGATATTCTGTATAAATAAAGTTAGATACGTCATCCGGGCCTCAAAAACGAACCGCCAAAGAGAGTACAGTTTGTACTCTTTTGTATAGGTAAATGTACGCTCATTCGAAATATGTGTATGTGTGCTGTCACTGCATTCGAAATACTTTTTTCGATTGTTTTGTGAGCATATCACGAATCCATACTTTTTTACAACATTGGTCATAAAGTGAACCGGACGGTCAGTTTGTTCAGCTAGTAGTAAGTGATACACCTGACTATGACAGATGAAGTATTGGTGGAAATACCTTGCCCTTAAATACTTTCAGACAGCAAAATATTTTTAGATTAATCGATCAGCTATCTCAGCTTCGTTCTAAATTTATTAACAAAGGTATGTCTCCCCTTAAAAATACTACACGATTTAACTAGTGGTATTAATAATATTTACTAATTACTGAGCTTACCTACAACATTCCATAGCTTCTCCAACTATGCCTAAAATATCCCACCTCTTGAGCCTCTACTCTTGATAAAAAATGAAGTGACTCTGTAGTTCATACTTGTTAACTGTAATTTTGCAACTTGTATATGCAAAACTCCGCAGCGATATTGTCATGAATCGATTGAGATTGCCTTAAAGCCCAGGCCTTGGGCACCGAAAGATGCTTGCTGGGACTCTACACTTAAAAAAAAATACACTTTTTCAAACTTTAACTTAACTCTATATCGCTTTCGCCATACAGCTATTGAATTAAGCGTAACTGTGCTGTTAACAAATCAAATCATACAAACAAACACACAATCCCGTTAGTGCACCCCATGCAACTGCAACATATGTCGCTAATTCCGTACGCGATTTACATACGCACTGCACTATTGCGCTCCCTACTTTTTTGTCTGCGAGTACTTTTTGGAGGGTCTAAATTCGCTTGTGTCAAATAGTAGGTTCGTTTTTAATCTGCAGTCTATTACGTTTAGATGAAATAGTCAAAAAAGTTGTAGATGTAAAATTGTTGCTAAATTCAGTAATTTATATGTACTTTAATGCTATTCGAAATTTCTAAGATTCGAGGGTCACTAAAGTATGCGTTATTTAAATAATACATTGTTGCTATTCAAAAGAAAAATATCAATTATTCTAGAATATGTAAAAATCGCCATGAGTGATTTTAGTAATGTTAATTATATTTGAAATAAGACATTTCTATAAATACTTATTTATTCACGCCACAAATTT
The DNA here is from genome assembly GCA_019425675.1 of Leucinodes orbonalis. NCBI lineage: Eukaryota > Metazoa > Arthropoda > Insecta > Lepidoptera > Crambidae > Leucinodes > Leucinodes orbonalis. The sequence continues at coordinate 11,752 of PQWD01003979.1, read as the reverse complement.
GCATTATAGGTAAAAAAAGAAAGTTCAATTTTCAATGACCAAAATCTATGTACTTTTGTTGTAAATATAAACCTCTGACTCTGGTAATAAAGTTTAGATTCTGTTGTTATAGACAATACTATAGAACTACCTGCTGGCTGGTCAGCAGCCAACCGCCAAGTGGTGTCCATTCATTACACAATCAGGATTAACATTCCTAACGCTCCGGGCGAGCCGAATGCTCGCTATCTACATATAGCAGTATATGAACCTATATGTATATCTATGAGTATATATTATGTAACCTAGGTACGTTCATTGCATGTTTGATCGTTATTAAAATTGGTAAATAGGAAAAGCAGTGGAAGTGATAAGTACTTTGTCTTGTATACCTTACGATGGTATTAAATATATGTACTCGTATATTCATGTGCTAATTTTTTAGCATTCTATTCGTTCAGGGTGATAATAAATATAAACGTCAACAACAATTATTTCTGTGATTTATTTGGGTTATCTACCTTTTGACTCGTATGTTATGATATTATTATTAAAGATTTTTTATATTTTCTATAAATTTAAATTTCTATCAAATTAAAAGTTTATCATAATCAGTTATGAATAAGCAAATATACAAAGCTGTTCCAAATGAAAAAGCTCAATTCATTCCATACAGATTACAAAATACAAGAATGAATGAAACATAAATGAAATCTGTATTTTAAATTCTAGAGCGCTACGCCGTAGCTGCGTGCTACGATATTGCGTAGCAGAATGGAAGACAAACGTTACGTATATCTGATGTTCTAACTACCCCTTTTTTCGATTTCATAACCAACATGTCTCAAATAAGTTTTTTTTTATTTAAGACAGATTTTTTTTACTCACGAAACTAAGAAGCGTTTCCAGTTACAATAGTCTCGGACTTTGTTGTTGCTATTAGCACCCACCTCTAGCAGATGAGCGTTTCAAACATTACGTACGTTACTAAAATGTGATTTCTTTGGGATCACTTTAGTACAATAGGCAATAGTAACCTTAAGTCTCTAAGTTTTATCTATTCAATAGCTGTTTTCGGGTACTTCCACATTCAACCAGCAGTTTTTCTTCCGGTGAATATTTTATTCGCATTCTACCGAATTTTATTCCCAATTCTACCGGCAAGGTTTTAATTCCAGATTCAACCGGCACCAATCATAAAAATGTTACTCCCATCGTTAACATTAAACGTATAAATGGCACACACGTCAATTTAAAGCCATTTTACAATAATTTCACAGTTGAAACAGTGCACGGCTCCCCTAAGCGAGAGCGATCGTCATCCAACCGATAATAATAGGTTTCGATCGACACCATCATACCCTCTCGAGTTAACACATGAATTATGACTTATTACGTATCGCCACAGTGTGGGGTACACTCGACATCTAATAGCCCAAATGACATGTCATTGCATTGTCACCTATGCGATTTACGAATGCGCACACAGCTTTACCGAGGGATGACCAATATCTGTCTTTATCGTACACACAGCAGTTGTCTCTCTTTAGATATTTATTATAATTTTATGCGGTGTCCACACTATTGTTGAATAAACGGCGTCGTTGTGCTGTCGGAGGGTGTTTAAATGTAATAACAGTATACTATTGCGAGTTCTGATGAATATTAATGCAGTTTTTCCATCGGAGATTTTATACGACGATTACGTTTGTCAGTTGTGTGTAATTACTGCGGTCTCGGTTTTCTAATACGTTTGCGGTGGTCGAGATTATTAAGGTATTGTTATGGTAATAAGGCGAATTGGATTTGTACGTAACTAATTGTAATTGGAGTAATAAATCCGAAATCAATGTGGTGGATGTTCATTTGGAGTGCATCTAGAAATTACTTAACAGTGTCACGTTGCACTCTCATAATTAAAGAGAATCATATATTTTTGATATTTCTGATGAAGCTATGAATTTACCAATTAAAATATTCAATTCTTCATTTCTATCTGAGAGAGACAATTTCATACCATATGATTTGAGCGTCAGTGGCTTTGGTTTTGATATGGACTGTTACCTTCCCATCTGAAGGGTGAAGGTTCAAATCCCGCCACGTACCAATGTATTTTAGAATTTTCGAAATAATATGAACGTATTTCCGACGATAATGATTTCAAACGAATATGATTGCTTCGAGCGTTATTTTTAACGCCTTCATGACCGATGAAATAGCAAAAAACATACTTGTTATCATATTGAAAATTTCATACTTTGTTAAAATTTTCAAGACAGTGAAAAAGAGCTTGATTGCCATTTCCAGGCTAAATAGTTAAAAAGGGAGTTCACCTATACTAAAAGTGCCAGATCTAGACACAAAAGGGCTAAGGTGGCGACACTGCTTAAATCCGCGCACAATAATCATTCCTGCCAATCCTCATTAATAATAATAACGAAATATCGCCAACAAAATTATTAACAGCGCAAAAAGTTAAATAAAAAGCCGTTAAAATGTCATTCTGAACCAGTCGAGCGTTCATCCTGCGCACACAATAGCACACTATATATTACTTTAATAATAATAATGGCCGGCATTATTGTCATTAAAATAAAATCATTATTATCGACAACGTCCCGCCAGTGTACACAATTGACTCTTGCCGAATGGATGATTCTCAAAGACGCGCGTGTTTAATTATATTGACCCCACGTTTGTTTTCGTTTCGCAGTTTGGAGCATATTTTGCGAGTTTCAACAGTGTTAAGTTCTTTCTTTCACCAATGAGCGTCGATGGCTCATTGGTATGGACTTGAGCCTTCCGATCTGGAGGGTGCAGGTTCCCGCCACGTACCAATGTATTTTAGAATTTGCGAAATCATATGTACGTTATCCGACGCTTCTACGGTGAAGGAAAACATCGTTAGGAAACCTGCGCGCCTACCAAGAAATTCAACGGTTGTGCGTGAAGTCGGCTAATCGGCACTGGACCTACGTGAACGACTAAGGCCTATACACCCTATGCGGGTAGGCTCATGCCCTGGTGGACGTTCAATGAGCTAGCTGATGAACGGTGTGAAGTTCCTTTTAGCTATTACGTAGTAACTGTGGTGAATTCTTAAGCAGTCGCAGAAACTCATTAGTATAATAAAATAAAATGCTTTAACATTTGCTCGCAGCTTTACTCGCGTTAAATTCGGGGTAACACGTTTCGTCTTTCCTGGTTACGTAAACAAAATATTATTTAACGCGGCTGCAGATATAAATAAATATCCACTCACACAGTGCCATTAAGCCTTGTATTTAGGGTACTAAACAACTGATAAACATACCTAAATTTTTCTTTTTGTAAATACATACATTACAAACATAAATGTTCATGCATAAAGTTTAAAAATCATTTTATAGTATGGATTACGCGTTGTTAGGGTCTCGAAAGATTGCGACCCAGTCGAGACCGCGTCTTAGCAAACGTAGCGACTTACGAAAGGTAGCCGTGCGGTCGTTGCACTTTTGCTGCACAGGTTAGCGATTACACTTTATTGCCGATTTTAGGATACCTAGTATACATAAATACTACTGTTGCGACTTGTGAATTAGGGTAGTAAAAATTTTTTTTTTTCAAAATTACTTTTTTTTATTGACGACCCATCTGGTGTTATGGTTCAGACGTCGGCTATTACCTATTACCAAGGGTTTATTTGTATGCATGAACAAGTCTGTTTGTATTGGTCTGGGTGATTTCAATGTATAATATGTATGTATTTACAAAAAGGGTATAATAGGTATGTTTATCCGTTGTTTAGAACCCATAAGTATTGCAGGCTAGATGTTTAGTATGGGGCTAGACGGCGCTCTGTGAATGTCAATAGTTATTGATAATGACTAAGTATCATAGACACGAGCAAACAAAATAGACTCCGCATCATTGTACACAACCCTGGAGTACATCTCGCTTCACCCCAATCATACCCGTCTCTATAATAAACGCGTATAAAATAAATCAATATTCAATTTTACGCCAGCCTCCGGTCCGAGGTATTTTTGTCCGGATTTTTATTATTCTGGCGTCACATCTAGTGGAAAATCGCGTCCGTTCGGCTCCACCAAAGGCGGGAATCACACTTATTTATTATTTGAAAACGTAACAAGACGACCGACACGCTCGGCGGCACACCTGCCAGTAATGTTTACTGATGTGTTATTTTTTTATATAAATATAACCCATTGGTCAATATGGCCAGTCCTTTATTAGGTGAAATCACAGATTTCCCAATACTGGAGATGGGGCAAGCCGCGTTTTTAAGTGCGACAAATGTAAGCTCAACGAGCATACACTGGCTGCCAGTTTACGCTCTGTGAGACGAGTCAAGACGCACGAATATTAGAAGAAATTACCGTTTTTTTCCAAAATGCCATCCTGTGCAATTGTAACATGCGATCATCGCAAGGAATCAGTAAATTTACCAAGAAATATAAAAACTTTTCACAGATAAGAACCGAAAAGAAATTGCGACACTGAGACTGCCTATAAACTTGGCGGCTTGTCCAGTCTAATTGTATATTCGGATGTCTGTGGGTGAAATAAATAAGGTAGTATCGAAAATATGTAATTATTTTATGCCTCATTACTATGTTATGTTGTTATAAAAGACTATGACCGCCATGTTAGTCTGCTACAAGTAGATTCTCTGCCATAACTATGACCGCTTCCTACTCGGCAAAATGCCTTACGAGCAGGTGAGGTAAGCTTGATCCCGAAAAGTTGCACCGGACCCTTATAACCAGCAATGTACGAAATCTTCTAAATATTATGTTAGTATAATAAGATTATATTGAATCGCGTCCCGTAATTGAATATTCAATTAAATATTGGCAAACAATCAACAAAGCAAGGCCCACCGTTCACACATACGCTGATGAGAGCGGGCCTAATAAACGGTTGCATATCATTTCACTCAAATGGATGTGAATGGGCCGAGGGCGAAACACCTCAGACTCAAGTAATGTGAGTCATTGTGGGGCCCGCGCACCCCGCCGGGCGACAAGCAAAGACGTATTGACATCCTGCCTATAAGTCAATCAAACAATAGCATTTATGAGCTCCTTACGTTATTGACCCATTTCTTCGACTGCACAATAGTTCGATTCAATTTGAATTTCGAATCGTGGGAATCTCTCGAATTAAGTGCAGTTTTGACTCGTGCTGTCATCGAATGGGCGGGAAACTTGTTTTTTATTTTATTTTAAAGATTGGGCGTGGACACCTCTTTGTGATGATTGTGCGGGAATTTCTAAATCTTTGTTCTCAATTAACAATTAATAGCTTTAGTTTACACTTAAGGCAGCTTTACATTGCTTATACAAATGTCAATTGAAATCACCTCTATGGCAATGTCAAGCTATAGAACGCCCTTAACCTTGATTTATGACAACACTTTACATATTATTGGAAAATAATATCTGATATACGAGGTAAATTTGCGGTATTACTGTGTCTTTATTCATTTCTCTACTTTATAGATCTTAGAAATATCGGCATCTTATTTCACTTGGTTGGTTTGATTTATATCTTAAAATACATTTACTGTCTCAAGATCTCAATCCCTTTACTCTTCATTAGACACGTCCCCCGAAAAAAACAGTCTAGTACATACTCGAATACAGGCAAAACAAACACTCCAATCAGCCTTTTGAGTTTTAATTACGCGCGCAAAAAGTGCAAAAAAACAAAAGAATAATCAATGAAATGCGACGCGAGAAGGTTAACAGTTGTTCGCTTACGATGCAACAGAAATATGGCAGGGCTGACAAGGATTAAAAAAGATAAAAGAAAAATGACGAAATTATCTTCTTTTTAAAATATACCTATAAGGTTAATGAATCTTTAAGTGAAATTTAAAATTGTACGTAGCCAAAGGATTATAAAACGAGAAATAAAAGCTATGCCAAATTAGGGTCTATGCTTGATACGTCTTATTTAGGTAGATCACAATGCTACTCGTACCGACAATATAGATTAACAACGAAATTGTGAAGTTGATTTTGGCAATTATTTCACTATTCAATCCTTTAAACAGAATTTAATATAATACCTAGACAAAATATATCCTCATAGGTTTTCAAAAATTTTATGACTAACTGGTATATTTCGAATTACCCTATAACTCCCATGATTTTTTTTATAGAATTCATTGCATACATTCTTTGCTGGATTGTTCGTACCTATCTTTTAATTGATCATTATTAATTAAACTTTTGATTCAATTTTGGGTTTTTGTTTTGTTGATGTTTGGAGTAAACAAATAATGAATATAGTAGTTTATATTTATAATGAAATATTTAGATTTTTCCAATATCACAATGGAATTCAAAAAACGTAAAACTATTAACGTTTTCAATTCAAAAACACACTCAATTGAATAATCCCGTTACCAAGCAACATAGGCAACCCTACGTCGAAGGAGCCGGAGTCACCCAAAATATTGACTGGTAAAGTGCCGGGCACAAAGAGTCAGCAGGTTGCCCTTTGTCCCCCCTCGGCGGCAACAATGCGGTAGTGCCCGTAATGCATTGCTTTTTTACTTGGGGGCATTAAAATCGTGTGCCAACTAAACGAGCCTTGGATCCAACATTTTCGGTGTTTGAAATCTTATTGTTTGCTCTCTCGGCGTGAGTGCAATTTTCATCTCTTTTCGCGTATTATTCACAATGCGACTTTGTTCATGATAGTTATAGAAATACAAATGGGAAGAAATCAAGAGTTTTGTTTTAGTTTTGCGAATATAGTGAAAAGGATATGGTCATAATTACTCGTATGGTGACACGTAGTTCCATATTAAACCATCACTGCGTGTTTTATTGCAGCAGTAGACGTTCTATGACTATAGGTGTGAGTTACGATGTTTGCTTTTATCAACTATAGAAATAAATTGGATGATATTAATAGATACTTAAAGAATGAGATATAGATATCGAAATCTAACCACATTTCTTAATAATATGCACCTACCTAGGTATGTATAACCACAGATTAAATAATACTAAGTATAACTGAAAACAAAAGGTGAAACTTGATTAAGATTTCAGTTGTAATATATTACACTTAGTTGATTGTTCTATACATTTGCTAGAAATCAACCTTCTTTTAATATAAACCAATACACAGTTTTAAAAATCGAGAAAATACTGGCGCTATACCAAAAACGATCAAGGGATGCGATTTATTTAAACTTCCAATTTACTTAAAACTAAATCAGCGCTTATATCAAACATAAAAAACTTAATGCAATCAAAAATTAAATCTGTCAATGAAAACACCCTCTATTTACGTTCCGTTTTACACAGCGCCGCTTACAAGATAGGACTCCTTGCGAAATAAAAAAAATCGCTCTCTAAGCTTATTGAAAAGTATTCTCGCCCTGCGTTTACGGCGTCTGAACAAATATAAGATAATTTTGCCGCTTCACCTCACTCGGTATTTAGGGGGCACCTTTCATACTTTTTACGGTGCCGTTTGACGGTACACGGGGACCTAATGTAATTTATTTTGTATTCAAAACGCGTCGCGATTCTGCGCGGCGCGGAACGCGGCTCAGTTTTGAGGTTATTAAAACGTTTATAGGAATATTTACGATGCTTTCCCGCTTTAAGTGAATAAAAATGGTTTGTGAATATTACAGATATTAGCGCCCATCTCAAATAGACGGGCGTTTCACACAATATTACGTAAATTCAAGGAACAACAGTGTTGCCGAACTATCAATAGTGAATCGAAAATCATACTCAATCGATAGTCTATCAATAGTCGACTATCGAGCGGCAACACTGAGGAACACTGTATAAAGTTTATCCTAGGTATATTCCTGGATACTGTGTCCATAATTATCATTGTGTCACTCGTCATCAAAATCAACATCTTTACAGGGTATATCCCACTGCTGAACAAGAATCCTAATGAGTTCTGTAGCAGTCACATCAGCAACCTGCCAACCTGTACTAATTTTTTCATTACGACACCATTACGACATTTTACAATGCAACTGTTTAGGTATTCCGGTATAATTCTTATTTTAATGGTTTAAAATGGTAATTATATACTCGAATGAATTGTCTAAAAAATAGTGTTACCAATTAATATCTACCATAAAACAGAAACAGACACAACAACAATCTTATTAGCATATTTTAAAATTAGCGGAATTCGAGCTCTTGCCATCGGTCTTCCAACCAACTCGTTGCTCTCTACACTGAGTTATAATTATAGGCAACAGTAACCATTTGCAATAAGGTCGACTTTGATGGGAAGGAAAATATTTATCTGTGGTATTTGGTATAATTCCGTTATTAATATGTAATGCTACCAAAATGGGAGCCACTCAACTATGATTTTAGTTACTTTATTGTTTTATAAATAATGTATTACCTCTGGCGCAAGATGGGGGAGGCCTATGTCCAGCAGTGGACTGCGATAGGTTGAAGAGATAATGTATAACATTTTTAGGGCTGTTTAACTATTACGTATTCAAACAACACAATTAACCCCGATCAAAACGAATGGTCTTCAAATGCAAATCATATTAAAAATCAAAATACATAAATAAATATTCAAACAAAACAAATCGAACACAAAAAACCGGTAATAATTCAAATTGCGTGTAATTCAGCGTTAACTTAAAAATCATTCGGAAGAAATCGGACGAACAACGCACCCATTGTACATACGACTTTGTCTATGTGCAGTGGTCGAGGAGATTAATTCGCGTAAACACATACAAACATATTTAGTATGGGGTATCAGGTAACTGAGGCATTTGCCGGGAACAATCGTGGAAACGTGCCCGTCGACGTGTGTAATTCCAATGAATCTTAATGGACCCAAGGGGCATGTCCACGCAAAAAAAGAATTAGGAGTTTTTTACGCGGTTTTTTGGTACCGTATTGTCTACATATTTGATTGTTGCAGACCTTGAGATTCGCGAAAGGATTAATTGTATAGAAGCATTTTGATCTGTTTCTTATGAAGGTTAAAAAAAAGAGGTTTAGTCGAGGATATTTTAGTAGTTGGTTTTCAAAGTATTCTGTTAGTTAACTTTTCTAGATCACACAATATGTTTTTACTCAGTTTTCAATTAGATAGTCTTCATTAAACTTGCTGAATGTTTTTGAGTTGCGATGCAGTCAGTTTACTATTTGTGTATTACTTGAGGCTTGGAAGTCTCAGTCGTATCTCTCGTCTCTTATTAAATTAACTGAATCACTTATTAGTTAAATACAGCTATACTGATGGCATAGTCCTAAGATTTCGCATATATATAAATAATTTACAATGGACATTTATTTCTTCAGACATTTAGTGAATTTGCAACTCATTTGTGATAATTTCTGCTTGTGACTACAATATCTATAAATTAAACGAAACTTCACGCGAAATAAATTTCTCCGATGCATAAAAATCAACGCGATTCCGTAATTTTGTTTTTACTGGTATTGTTATTTTTTTCACCTACACCTTTTTTATTCCGATAATGATACAGAGCCATGGAAACAACTCAATCGGCGCGTATGATTCGCATTAAGGACTGTTTACAGGCCGCACTCCAGTCCAGTTTATTTTTTACGAGCGGCCAGTGCGCGTTGTATACGGGCGTTTTCACACATGGATGCCACGGAGCGTGAGCGTGTGCGCTTTCAACTTATTTTTTATCGAACACATTGACAGTTCGCTATGCGTACCATAAATCACAGATTTATTCAAATTTAGAACTTGAATTTATTTTATTGGGTGCCGGGTAAATAAATGATTTATGAAACATTTTGTACTATATTATATGCGGAAGCACGTGTTTTCCTTGAATCGAACTGTAGGATAGGATACTGTCAAAAACAATATGTCCCTACACAAAATTTCAAAACTCATGTCTAACTTGACTTGCTTGGTAGTTTTTAAAATTAAATTCAATTTATGCAGCAATATGTTGAGTGGGTTCCACCCAAAACCATTTGATTGTTAAAAAACAAACAATAATATCGCATTGTTCGGATTCATTTCAAAACAAAAGTAAAACGTCTCTAACAATCCGTATTAATTTACATGAATAAGCAAACAAATATAAATATAAAACATTAATTGGCGCGACTCATTGACTTTTCATCAATTGATGGGACCTTGTTAAAAACTTCCATTTCATTTGTAAGAAAACTCAGTTATAAAATCAACCCTTCTAAAGATTTTTATTCATATTTGAACTCTACTGGATGTCTTTTTACTTGAAATTTGTATTTCTTGTTAAATTTTTCCGATCCAACAAGTTCTTTGATAACTCATCAAATATTTGTTTATTGTTAAAAAAGACATTAAATATTAGACACACCTATATATATCCTATAATGCTATGATAGCACCAAAAACTAATATGACTCGTAACTTTTTGTAAATGAATTCCCCAAAATATTTTAATGAATTATTCGCTCCGTTTGATTTTCGGACATTGATACTTTGTCAAAACCATAGACAATCAAATCCATAGATAAAAAACGGTTTTATTTTTTAAAAACGCACGTTCTCCTGGCGCGCTTTCTCGGTCCATCGGGCATCCCGTCAGCTGCCAGTCATCGCGCGGGCGAGACCACCGCGTGGCCGCGTATCGAGTTACCATCTATCGTCTTACGGCCTCGCCTTCCTGCCCTACGTCTAAGTTACGCTCTACGTCCGTTTTGGCGCGCTGTCACATGGCATATGACAGTTGGTACGGCAGACATTTTGGTTTTCCTTCTTTTATCTCTGTCCGGGTGGGCTTGAGGATGAAGGCTGTTTTTTCATGTCATATTTTTATTATCATCGTTGTCATCGGATTGTCTTTTAACACGTATGTAAAGCAAACGATGCGCGATGTTGTTCATAGCAGATTAATTGAAATGAATAATGCTTACAGATACAATAATGAACCGTAGGAAATTAGTGGGAACACATTATATAAAAAACGAATGTAATTCCACATTTTTCAGTATTCATTTACTTTTGTAACACTAACGTAACATGACTAAAATGTTAAATTTATTCCACTATTAGGTGTCCTCAATCAACCGCGTCCTCCGTAACCTGGCAGCACAGAAAGAGAAGTCGAACAACCAGCAGCCTCCGTCAGACTGTTCCACGCCAGTGTACGAGCGCCTGCGGCTACTCGGAGCCCCGGCTCCCCCCGAGCTGGCCCCGAGCGCCCTGCCGGCGCAGATCGACGCGAGGACTCCGCCCTACCAGCTCCACAGCTTAGCCCAGGACCGCAGGCCATCGGCTGCAATGGCGATATGACGGCTATGAAGAAAGGTGAGTTGAAGCTTTTCTTGTAGAAATGAAGATAGGTTGATTATTCAGAGAGAGCTGTGCTTTGCATTAGAGATTATTTAATTAAGACCACTGGTAGACCATTTATAACTTATATACAGACGATGCGCCAGAAATAAAAAATGTATGCACGAGAAGTTAACTAGGAGTCCATAAACTACAAAGATACGGCAGGATGAAAAAGAACTTGTCAGCTAGGGTTCATCCAGAAAGAGGTTGCTTCCTACGAAGTAAGTGATCTGATAACATTACATAACACATACGTGTGACAACGCGAGCGTTGTCAAATTAATTAGATTACCGTAGGTCAAAATTCTGTTTTATTATCATCTAAATTTTTAACACCCAATTTCAATTTGAACATCATATGAATGTTAATTAAAATTGATCCGTCACTTTTCCATGTTTCCATGACTAACCGCAATAGTTTAAATAGAAATTGATTTCA